>MJUU01011549.1:100662-112796 GCA_002080025.1 Modiolus philippinarum
GATTGGACAACAGGCAGAGCCTATACTAGTCCACAAGCAAACATACATAATTCTATATGATTATATCAATCTGTCTTTAAAAGTAACAATAAATAAATCAGCAATTTCAAAATTCATATAAGCTACTGCGAAGGGATAATTGCTTATTTTGACACATTTTAACAAAGAATAGAGACCAAAAAATTACTTAAATAAATAAACCACAAATGTAAGATAATTAAATTAGAAGATAATTAATCCACTAGTTTAAGACTTTAGTGATTTTGGATGACAGTGATTGTAAGTGAGTTTTCCAGTTACTCTCATGTTTGTTGACAATATCGCATCCATTATCTTAATAAGACATGGATATGACAGTGTTCGACAATTTGATAACAATGAATTCCGCTCAAACTTGTGATAAGGGCCGCCTTGAACTTACTATGAGGTATGAGCAAAGCTCATTGTTGAAGGCCTCACGGCGACTTCAAGATAAAGAACAACAACAAAAGCATTGATCATTGCTTTTGCAGAGAAATTGTTCCTCATGCATTTACTCCATATCCTTTCATTGTTTATTTAAGGTAGATAGACACTGTTGCGCTGTGCAATTCAATCGCGCATTAGAAAAATAACGAGTCGGATACGGGGTAGGTTTGATTTTCGGGCCGGAACAGTAATTTGATGGCTTTTCCTTTGTGACGTCATAATTGAATGACAAATGTGAAACGTCATATTTCGTTTACTTTGCCGCGAATTAAGGTAGATCGGTAGTCTTCCGCCATTTTGAATTCGTTATTTATGTTGTTCTGGTATTATCTGCTTTTTGAATATGCAAATATTTTTATTTGTAATATATCAATCAATATTATATTCATAATACAATATGCAAAGGACCTACATGGAGTTGAATTTACATGTCTTTATCTAATAAGACGAGACATGGTAACTTGATAATTAAATACGTTGGAACAAGATATTTGAAAAGGGGAGATAATCTGATAAAAATATTTTACATAGATATCACTATGAAAATTCACATTTTATAAATTTTATGGAAAACAAAGTCGGTGACCCCCATTTTTCTTTATATTTTTTGAAAGTATATTCAAAGGGCTAACACATGAATAAAGTAGAAAAAAATCTATGGAATAGTTTTAAAGAAATCAACAATATACCTGTTTTTCCCTATATATTCATAAGAAATATTTGATTATTTTGATATCAGTTATTTTAAAAACAAGCACGGTGACCCCCCTTTTTTATTTTTTTATTTCAATGCTAATATAATAAAGAAACTTTCCTGAGAAAATAAAAAAAATCTATGGAAAAAAATTTTGGACTACCCATCTACCTTAAGTCCCTTTTCCCGTATATAATATTTAACCCGGACACTTTGTAAAATATCTCGGTTAAAAGCATGGTGACATTTAAATTTTTTTAATTGTAACAAAGAAATTACATCATAAACAATCTGTTCACAAAAATACATCAAATTCTCATGGATAAAAAGTTCATTTCTATAAAGCTAAACCATATTTCCCCCGTGCATTCTATGTAAATTTAGGTGAAAAAATGGCTAAAAATGAGCAAACTTTGATCTTAATTCTAGAAAAAGCAAGCCTGGTGACCCATACTTTTTATTACAGATTTCGGGTCAGTAGGATTGGTTCTTCAATTGTGTCGACTTACAACAAAATCTCATGGATATGAATATTACTGTCTATCTACCTTAAGGCTTGAGTTTATCTCTACTGCAGAGTGGAGTCCGTGAAAATATTCCCCGTGTGAGAGATGTATGCTCCCTATATATTTCAGTTATGGTGTACTTGTTCTTGAGAGAATATCTCAAAGGGATACAATATAATACTTTAGAATTTTGGCATTTTATTTTTATTATTTTGTCATTTATGTTTTATTTATTTATTTTTTTTAATTTTATATATTTTTGGTATTCTAACCACCTGTTTATAGTGCCCTCATCTCACTATCTTAAAGTTTTCGTACAATCGCCCTGTGTTTGTCTGTATGTTTTCTATCAGCGTTTACACATATTTCGTTTCATGGATTTCCAAATGTTTTGATTTTATCTGTGCTGAAGAGACATAAGTTGTCGAAATGCGCATATGCAGAACCTAAATTCACAGTAACCTCGGTATTTTGTTATTAATATCGTCTTCTGGTCACGCGATGAAAGGATATGGAGTAAATGCACATGAGACCAAGTCTCTACAAATACATGATAGAAGTATTAATGCAACAATGCTTTTATTGTTGTTTTTTATCTTTAAGTCCCCATGAAAGGACTATCCGAAATCAATTTGGGTTTGTGTGACCATTTGTTGTGTCTGTAAAATCGTATTCATCAACGGTTGGTCAACTGATCGATGTTAATTGCGGATTGAGCAATATATCAGCCGGTCTCTTCATGAAAAAATATCAAGACTACGGTCACCATAAAAAGTTTAAACGAAAGCATTTCTTTGCAAATTTTTTTTCTTTTCAAAATAAGGTACCAGGGCTTAACTACTTTGCTAATGTATGGTTGCTATCTTTATCGGAAATTGCTTAAAATTGTGTCCTTTCCTTTTTCACAAACAGAGGTTTAAATATTTGTCACTTGTTAACCGAAATTTGTATTTAAATCACGATTTCGAATTTTATATTTAAATGTATGAAATTGTATTAATTATGTGTTTTTAACTGACTGAGTGTGGAAACATTCTTATAAGAAATAAATGTAATCGTAAAATAAGTTCACTGCAGGAACAAGATACAAAGGAAAAGTGGGAATACCTCTTTACCTGAATAAGTGTAAGACAATTACTTTTCGAGAAACTGTCACATGAAATATATATTAAATGCTATTTGCCACTGTGATGATTACGTATCTATTTATTCAACCTCACATTGGCAGATTTAAATGGGGTATAAAGTAATCACAGGTAAATATATTTCTTTTCATTTATATTGTCTTCCTCTTCCGTATTTACCTGTATTTTGAACTTTCATTCAAGTCTGATATGTTCTATATGAAAAGCACTATTTCTCTTCTATTTACACTGGTTAAGTACAAAACCAGTGATTGGTTGATTGATTAGTTAGAGTTAAACGTCCAATGAGCAATATTTCAGCTATATCAGGACGAGAACAAGTTCATCAATTCAAACAAAATTATAAGTAAAACAAGAAAGAAATAAAGGTGGAAGGGACAACCGGCGAAACGACTTTTGATTGCCAATGGAAAAGGGGTAAGATGGGTAGGGGCAGGAAATTTAGCCTTCCATACGACACCCAATGCGTCTGCTCTCTTTAGAGAAATATAGAAGGGGTCTTTATACTGCATGGCGCGTGGCGTTTCTCCACACAGTTTGGCTACAAAGGTTCGCGGTCAGGCTTTCCGTATTATGACCTGACTACCCCGCANATTCCCCTATCCACCACCTGGGGACGCGCCCGGCAGCTCTGTAGCCGAAGCCCCTGCAAAACCAGTGAAATAAGTTTACTACGATTACGGTTGACAAGTCTACCTCTAAAAAACATGTTAAATGCCACTCTGTTGTCGCTAATTTTGTAATTAAATCATGCCAAACATGTGATTTTAGACTAAAATGTGTTTTCACATTTATCCATAGGGTGCTTCCTGGTTGGTGGCCATTTTGGATGAGCTACAGATCTGCCGGATACTTTTTTTGGAAGGATTAAGTCTAGGTTTGGTTATAATTGGTAGCTTAAAAGGTCAAAATCTTTAAATATCTTCTCCGTCTGGTCCAATGTAAAAACTATGTTCCCCGCTTGCGACCATCCTGGATGAGGTATGGGACCTGCCAGATACCTTTTTTGGAAGGGATCATTTAAAGACCATTGTGACTGGTAGTTTCTGAGAAGATCTTAGAATGTCTCTTCCATAGGATCCAATGTTAAAACTATGTCCAACGTTGGCGGCCGTCTTGGATGGGGAATGGACCTGCCCGACACAATTTTAAAGGGAACCATCCAGGGATTATTATGACCAAGATTGGTTCCAATTGGCCCGTTGGTTTCAAAGGAGAATTACAAGCTACCGAAGGACGGATGGACGACGGACGCTGGACACCAAGTTAGGCAAAAGTTATCCTACCAGAGACAGGCGAGCTAAAAACAGAATAGTATGAAAATTACTGTGTGCTTAAGAAGAAACTGCTCCATAATTTATACTACTCTTGTCAATGTCAAAACTTTCAATAGTATCGGAGTACATTGTCAGATCAGAAACAACTCTAAAATGCAAGGAGTATTTCTCATCAGTCATCATAGTTATCCAAGTGAAAAATTTTGAAAAAATAATAAGAGCTTGCTTTATGGCGTCGAGTTACTCATAGTGTTGAACACCGTGCGATGATCCTTAAATGCTTTGTTTTGGGTCGTTTTAACTTGGAGAGGGGTGGTTGTCTCCTTGACATTTATTCCATTTACTTTCCTTTTAATAAATACAATGTTGAAAATTGCTTACTGGGTTCATTGCAAAATTTGGGATATGAATAACTATTACGCATACTTACAAAGCCGCAAAGTCCTTTTGAATATGTCATCAACTTAAAGCTTGCGATATATATGAAAAAGAAAGGAAATGGGGTAAATGTCAAGGAGACAACATCCCATCTCCAGATTATTTTTTGGAAACACATAACAAAGATATCGTCATCAAAATTTGTAGAAATAAGTAATTAAAAAATAAGGTCAAAAGTACGAATGACCATTGACAGAGATGTCATTGGTTTGAATTTCCTCTTAAGAATGATATCATATGTCTTTTTGTAACATCATTAACTGAATAAGTGTCCCATTGTACTAAATATGAAGTATGTTCAAGATGTGTTATAAAGTGACAAAAAGGTCCAAATGCAGAAAAATATATAAAAATAACACAAAACATTAAAACAAAATAATGTACAAAATTACTCAAATAACAACTTACCAATACTTTAACTTTGCGATAAATACCATCACAAATATCGTAATGCTGGACTTTGTAACATTCCTTACGGACTTACTGTTGTCATGTACATGTATAATTGTTTTCTGTACATTAATTTCTTATATCAAACTGAAAAACAACATCATATCAACAATGACAAATACGGACAAAAGCAACGGTTTCGTCATGTTCAGCATTTATATCACTTTCATTTTAAATCGCGATGTATTGATTTTTAAATTTCTAATTTTGTAGTAAAGCCCCTTCGTATAATTGCAAAATTTCAGTTAAATTAATCTAGATTTTCCGTAAGCTTCTAAATATTGCCATATGTACCAACTACTTTTCGTTGTATTGCCATATTCAGCCTTCATTGCTTTTTATTCTTCGACTAACACTTTCAAATCAAGGAAAATGAAAGTGCATTAGCTAAAATAAAAAAAATATGACCGTAATAGTGGTTGTTCTAGTTTTAACCAGATTGAAGTTTAAGGTTATTAACAGTAAGAACAAAGTCTTAATTGAAAGTTATTAACAGTTATTATTTTTGTTGGAGCATTTGGGCGTAATTTGGAAAGAAGTTGTGCATAATCTCTGCATATTTTCTTATTTCCGTGACTGTTATTTCTGGTATTAAATATATGACATGTTTTGAGTTATTAAATTTCATTCATTCATTTATTCATCTGTTTTACTTCTTCTTTGACTACTTTTGGGTCATAGCTTATCGTATTATTCGATTCTGATGCTGCTAATGATAGGTTACTCCTTAAAACACGTGTACAGCATCAATAAATTTACTGGTTTTTTTGTGCAACTTTGGTATTTATGCATTTATAAACTTCGATAAAAAGGACAGTAACAAAAACAAAACAAAAACAAAAACAACACAACAAAAAACAAAATCAAAAAGAAAAAAAAACAAAACAAAAACAAACAAACAAAAACAAAACAAAACAAAACAAAACAAAAATTGCTAAATAGTAATGTATGGTGCAACTTGTTTCTTAATATAGAAATATCACAGCCGATAACTAAGGCTCAAAATATAGGTAAACACGGAAAAGGAAGAGAATGGAGGTCAATAATTTCATTTGATAGCGTAAAGCTGACATGCACTTAAAATCCTGAAGAGAAGGACAACAGAGCGGCATTTAACATGTTTTTTGACAGTAGACTTGTCGAACCGTAATCGTAGTAAACTTCTTTCACTGGTTTTGTACTTAACTAGACTAAGTGTAAATAGAAGAGAAATAGTCCTCTTCATATAGAACATATCAGCCTTGAATGAAAGTTCAAAATACAGGTAAACACGGAAGAGGAAGACAATGTAAATGTAAAGAAATATATTTACCTGTGATTACTTTGTACCCCATTTAAATCTGCCAATGTGAGTTTGAATAAATAGATACGTAATCATCACAGTGGGAAATAGCATTTAATATATATTTCATGTGACAGTTTGTCGAAAAGTAATTGTCTTACACTTATTCATATAAAGAGGTATTCCCACTTTTCCTTTGTATCTTGTTCCTGCAGTGAACTTATTTTACGATTACATTTATTATCTCTAATATAATAAAAAAAATGTATAGCGTTGCAAAATATCCCCGTCGTGGACCTCAGAATTTAATACAGAGATGCATGGTACATATTTCGTCGTTGTTGGAGATCGACAAGTTTTGGAAAAAAATATATTTTATTTTATTAATATGCAGTTTTCTTCAAATTATCACGCTTTTATTTTGCATATTTAGGGATTTTTGCGATTGATATTAAAAGAAATGTCGACGAAATAGTTTGCCATTTGCTCATAATCCCTCTATATGTCACGTGGTCAGCATTTTATAACAGTTTTGCTTGACCTACATTCCAAGGCGTGTATTCAGTGTCAGAAAATGCACATTATGAGGATCATAAATAAGGTAGGGCATATTTACTTTGTGCGTGTGAATGCATGTTTGCACATATAATACGACTTGACTTTGACACTTTACTCTCCCTGATAAACATGATAAATTCGATAGGTAGCCTATTTTTTGGTTCACACATGGAAAATGGATTCGTAGCTTCTGTTGTTATTTCAATAATACGGAAGCGCGATCCAAGTCTATTCGCTATTTGCATGATTTATCGGTCGTCTCTATATTTTCGTTCCATTGTTCTAATAATTTCAGGCCTACCGTAAAAAGTATCTCATGATTCACGAACCATGATTTTTAGGGGGGGGGGGGACTGACCACCTTGGTTGAAAAAATAGTCTAGCCCTCACTCTGTCCAATAGCAAAAACTGGCTCAACAAAATAAAAAAAAAATTGGGGAAAAAGACAATCCGGCTCTTAAAGCGGGCACATAAAATTTCCTGTGTCTCGGATGAAACATCCAGCCCCCTTCCCTGAATATCAAATGTCCTGGGATACTCTACTTTGTGTTTTCTCACTTATTACACAGTTGCATCCCATCAATCAATCCGTAATAAGCCTTAGGCGTGTTTTAGGACTACTCTCTGTGGTCAAAATACATGTAGTTAACTTAAGCCATGTAAGCAATGTAAGCAGGAAGTTGTATCAAAAAAAGTCTGATCGATTCATCTTTGTTTAATTGACTGGCGAACAGTGAAGTGATAGCTTATTCGACTAGTTTATGATTCCATTTGAAATGCCCGGTAGATCGAGTCATGGCAACAGCATATTGCCAACTCTTTCATTTCCAGGGTCAGTTCATGACCAGGATTTCAGAAGGGGGCTTAAATAACAAAATACCGAAGTTACTGTAAATTAGTTTCTGCATATGCGCATTTCGACAACTTATGTCTCTTCAGTGCAGATAAAATCAAGACATTTGGAAATCCATAGGGCACGGACCATTTGATTTGCAAGGGGGGGGTTTACCTGAGTCGGGAAATTTTTTTCACCCGCTTCGCGGGCCAGATTATTTTTTTTCAATATACACTATGCTAGGCAATTGTGTTGAGCAAGGCTTTTTTTTCCCAATGGACAGGATCCGGGCCAGATTTTTTTTTTTCAACCAAGATGCTGGTCAGAGAATTTTTTTGGCAAAAATCAGGGACAGAAATTTTTTTTCTAAAACATACCAGCTAAATAAATATTTGTGTCATCTGCTTTCACGCAGTGGTGACATATAGGGATTACTATCTGTCGTCTTGCGTCCGTTGTAGTTGTCATGGGCGTCACAAAAAATTTCCGTCACATAATTTTCTCAGGAACTACATATGCCAGCCTTCTGCTTTTCAACATGGAGTATCAGTATGAGGTCCTATACTGTGTAATAGAGTTTGGAATCTCTCCCATACCAACTTCCTGTTTGATGGAAACTTAGAATATTTTTTTACGTATGCGTCACAATATTACTCGGGCGACACGTTTTCCCTGGAAGACTTACTGCTAAGTTCATTTTTTCGTACGATTTGTAAAGACGCCATGGCGGCAGCCTCTCTGGAATTCACCCCTGATCTCAGACAAATGTTTAATTAGATGGTTTTGAATTCTATGACTAAAAGACCAAAATGTGTGATTTTCTTCAGTTAGGCCATCCTAAATTAATTCTTAACGTCACCCGCGCGCGTAGGTTTTTCAAAATTATTAAAAATAAAAAAACAAACAAAATTTTTTTGTTTTGTCCTGAAAATTCCGGGTTGCAGGATATCAGTCAAACATTTAGCAGTCGGGTCGGGAATTAATGAAAGACTTTCAAAAGAAAGTGAAATGAATAGTTTATTGTGATTTTAAAAAAGCGAAATGAAGGTGTGGAATCTTTTATAAAGCAAGTATATGCATTTAAATTGTGAAAGATAATTGCAGTTTTTTTTTTTGTTTAAAATTTTTGTTTGTTTTTTTATCTTCCTCCCTCCGGCCTAGGTTTCGAAGACTTAGGTTGACGTTAAACATAGAATTTATTTAGGACGGCCTTACTTGACAACAACCACGATGCCCCAAAGGAGCAGAATATTAATACATTTGATTAAGTTTGATTACATTGATTGGAGATGAAATGAACAAATAAATAATAATAATAAGTGATCTCAAGGTCAAGAAAGGGAGACAACAAACACAGTGTATAGCGTGTTCATTAAATTATATTAACAAGAAGATCATGAAGATAGTTTTAGCCATTATTGACCACAAGAAGAAAGTTTTAGCCATTTTTTGACCATTTGAAATGCACAGTAGATAGAATTATGACTACAGCAATTTGCCAACGCTTTCATTTCATGGGTTAGTTCATGGCCAGGATTTCAGAAAGGGGGCTTAAATCGTGACCGCCGAAACATTTTTCGACTTTTTATAGGACCGCAAAAAATTTTTGTGTTCGTATAATGGTATGGTGCTATTGTCGGCGTCGTCGTCATCGTCGTTGTCTGTAGACACTTTTGTTTTTGGTCAATAACTTAAGTTCCAGTTGATCAAAGAAATGAACATAATGTTCCTTGGCACAAAAGGAAGGCTTGGCTAAGCTTTGGTCATTGTGGCCCCACCCATTTCTTAAAAAGGGGCCATAAAGGGTTAAATTTTTCGTTTTCACATATTTGACTGTATAATCTTTATTATTTATCTGATTTTGATGGGGTTTCTTTCAAAGTGCTCCTGAGGAAATTCCCAATCAGTTGTATGCCAACGGATTTCATGTGGCACGTACCGTTCACGAGATAAATGGGGCCCAAAAGGGGCGAATTTCAAAAATTTTAATTTTTTTATTTTTAGTCTGATTTTGATGCAGTTTTTTTGAGTGAATTCCTTATGAATAATTAAGATAGCGCTGCACCATCAGATTTTGATAACTCATTTCTTTTCTAAGCTATGAGGGGCCCAAAAGGGCAAATATTGCAAACATGCAGATTACCTAAAATTTTCATTTTCATCGGATTTCGATGGGATTTTTTTCTTTGGATTCCTCTTGGTATTAGCTTTCAGTAGTATGTCAACGGATTTGATGTAGCTCTTACTGTTTCCTAGCTATAAGGGGTCAAAGGGGCCAAAATTGCATTTTTTTCTAAATAATGTGAAATTTTATTTTTGATCAGATTTTGATGGGATTTTTTTCTTTGGATTCCTCTTGATATAAGCTTTCAGTAGTATGTCAATGGATTTTGTGTAGCTCTTACCGTTTAAGAGCTATAAGGGGTCAAAGAGGAATCAGGAGTCACAAGGGCTAATTTTTAATTTCCGTAGTGTAGCTCTTACCGTTTCCGAGCTATAAGGGGTCAAAGAGGAATCAGGAGTCATAAGGGCTAATTTTTAATTTCCCTAGTGTATGTCCAGCTAATTACTGGGTCAATCTCATTGTGTCCATACTCACTTGAAATTACAGTTGTTCAAATTTCAATGGTCGACATGCTGCGGTCGTATATCATGCTGCGCTCGGCGTAGCCCTTTATTTGTCATTAAAAATGCTAAAATTTCATTTTCTTGTATGATTCGTAAAGACGCAGTGGCGGCAGCATCTCTGGAATTCATCCCTGCATGATTTCTGACAATTGTTTATCTGTTAGAAAATTGTAATGAATTCTATGACTAAAAGACCAAAATGCGTGATTTTCTTCAGTTACTTCAACAAGAAAATAGTTTTAGCCACTATTGACCACAAGAAGATAGTTTTAGCCATTATTGACCTCATATAGTGTAAATTATGTACATTTACATGTACACACAACCAAATTTGTCTCTACTTTTTATGAGATGTCTTTCTTGATAAATGTCAAAAAAGGCACATCTTATACATGTACCAATGTAAATATTTTCTTCAACATGTTCAACAGGCGCAATATCATAATTTTATGGGGGGGGGGGCTGGAATTTTTTTAGAAAATTAATTTCTGGCCCCAAAGAAATTCTCTGACTAGCACCTGGGTTAAAAAAAATAATCTGGCTCAGACTTTGTCCATTAGAAAAAACTGCCTTGCTCAACAAAATATCTTATCATGGTGTTTATCAGAAATAAAAATAATCTGGTCTTTGAAGCAGGCCAAAAAAATTTCCCCGCTCAGGTGAAATTCCCACGTCCCCTGAAAATCATATGGTCTGTGCCTTAATTATAATTCCATGTTAATTTTTATCAAATTTTACTAGTCAAAAAAGTTGCGAGTTAGTCCTATTTTATTTTTTATCACAAAAAACTCTTCATCGGGAGTACTTTCATAATTCGAATTTCATATTTATCCTGTTGTGGACCTCAATATTTACATTCGACAAATTAAGGTCAGCTCTTTACATATTTTCAACAAAAAAAGAACAAAAAAACTTTTTGGTGTACTCATTTGTATCTTGCCTGCAACCAAAAGTCACAGAACCTAGACGGAGATAGGGTTTCATGTGGCCGTGGCAGCGGAATCAATAATTGCAAATTATATTGTGAATAAACAAGCTTATATTAGTTGTACATGTAGGTCAATAGTATTTGATATGCCGTTGGGTTAGTATGGGTACAACTCAACTTAGTTTATGGCCCTGGCCCCTTAGTCATGCATGAACAGTCACTTTAAGTTTTCAGCAAGCAGTTAGTATAGCCTGTACCAGTAGACCCATAGCCACTTGATATTTGACATACAGTAGAGCCTTGAGGAGTGCATACAGAATCCACACCCAGATGGTGGCCCTGGCCCCTTAGTCACGCATGAAAGATCACTTTAAGTTTTCATTAAACAGTTTGTACAGTCTATATCAGTAGTCCTAGCCAGTTGATACATGTATTTGACATGCAGTTGGGTCTTGATGAGTACATATTGATTCCATGCCAAGATGATGGCCCTGGCCCCTTAGTCATGCATGAACAATCACTACAAGTTTTTAGCAAGCAGTTTGTGTAGCCTGTACCGGTAGTCCTAGCCAGTTGATATTTGGCATACAGTAGCTTCTTAGTAGTGCATACCGAATCCACACCCAGATGGTGGTCCTGGCCCCCTAGTCACGCATGAAGGTCACTTAAAGTTTTTAGCAAGCAGTTTGTACAGCCTGGACCAGTTGTCCTAGCCAGTTGAACTTTGATATACAGTTGCATCTTGAGGAGTACATACATTGTTATGATTCCATGCCTAGATGGTGGCCCTGGGCCCTTAGTTATGCATAAACGATCACTTTAAGTTTTTAGCAAGCAGTTTGTACAGCCTATATCAGTAGTCCTAGCCACTTGATATTTGACATGCAGTTGTGTCTTGAGTGCATGCTGATTCCATGCCCAGATG
>MJUU01011554.1:0-14399 GCA_002080025.1 Modiolus philippinarum
ATATATATATATATAAGGGCTAACTTTTATTTCCCTTAGTTTGTGTGCAGCTAATTACTGAGCCAAGCTCTTTATTGTGTCCATTTAATTACTGTATCAGGCTCTTTACTGTAACCTCATTCATTTCAGTGTTCGACATGCTGCGGTTGTATCATGCTGTGCTCGTCATAGCCCTTTATTTTTGAATGGTGGTCTGAAATGGGTTGTAATGGATAGTGGAGCTTTCAATTGCCATGGAAACCAAAACCAAGATATAAGATCGTTGAAAAAAAAGTATTCTACATATTTTTTTTTCACAATTTGCGAAATATGTATAAACTAGATTATAGGGAGAATCCGTCATTTTTTAAAGGGGGACTTGGAATGTTTTGATTTCAGCAATATGTATTACCTGGATTATAAGGGGAACCCCTGCCAATTTTTTTTTATAGTGGTCTGAAATTAGTTATAATAGATAGTGGAGCTTTCAGCTGGCATGGATACCAAACTAGAAAGCTGAAATTTTTAGAAAAGTAATAGATTTTAAGGGGAACCCCGGCTCAAAGTTTTTTTTGAAAGGGGACATGGAATGTTTTGACTTGTACTATCAGCAATATGTATCACCTAAATTATAACCCCTGCTAAATTGCGAAAAAGTCAAAGCATCTTGCAAAAGTTCTATTATAAGTCTCTGATTGAAATAAAAGAATTCCTATACTTATATACAACTATTTGCATATCGGATGATGTACTTATGAAATTAACAAATATTCGCAACTCGGCTTTTAAAGGTGCATTTTCTGATTTTTCGGTTTGATCTTGACTGACTGTCTTATTTTATGATGTTTTATCATATCGAAAATGCCTCCCATGAATTCCTTGCTGTTTCGAATAACTATTTCGTAACCAATTTCTTATGTGAAAAAAAAATGGATAAGAGGAAACATCTACAATCGCTGAAAAATGCAATATTACATGCCACAATCTGATAGGGAACTACACAGGAAAAACACAAATAGCACAAAGGACAAGTGTTAACAATGGTAAGACCCAAGACAACCGGCCTTGTTACCGACACTAGCAATCGTAAAATTTCTGTTTTCCTTATAAGATATGTATCCATTTTGTTTTTGAAGCACCTTTGGTAAAACGATCGCCAAAGCAGGTGCCATGTGTGGTACAGGATGCTAACCTTTCTAGATCACGTGATCATTCTTATGACCGTACTTTTATATAGCGTACCTGATGTCCAGTTAATTCCAGTTGCATTATTTTGTACTGTCGTCCATACGAGACCTCATTAGGTAGTCAAGGACGTTAAAAGCCACATACCCATGTCGTTATTTTGTACTGTTGATGGACAGTTATTTTGATTCTTATTACTATGCTAGCCGGCCCTGTTTTTGTATATTGTGAGATTCTCAAACTCTTCTGCTTTTTTCATTTAAAACTTTATATTTTTTTTTTTTGCCCATCGACTCCCAATTTTTGTATATTTAATTTAAAAATCTTTACTAGTACAGTAATAGTTTTCTCTCAATTTTTTTTATTAAGCCCTATTTATTTTGGTTGACATAATAAGATAAATAAATATATAACACTGATCTTAAATCCTGTTCATTTCAAAACTAGGTAGCTAGCATTGTTAAGCAGTACAAGTCTGTAAACTTTGATGAAATTGGGTTTCTTCCCATGAAAATGGTAAAAGCATGAATACAAAATGATATAAATACTATATTCTATAGGGGAATTAAATGTAACTATTTATTGAATAAAAAATGGATACGTATATATTCTGTATCTACTGCTACCAAATGGGGATACAACTTGATACTAATATAAATAGGATGCTTACATCCATTGCATTATATTCAATTAAGTTAAAACAAATACACATAAATAATGTATCCCTAGGCAATACATTAGCCTTGGTATACTTTGGTGTATTTGCCATAGTAAAAGTTAAACTTGAGAACTGTTTGTTTATTTTGTTAAATTGTGTTAAAATTTCTGTTGGATTTAGTAAATTATTAAAATCATAGACAACTAATTATATTATAATTCCGAAGAGATGAATATTCTTCAAGTTTCAGTTATAAACGGTAAGAATGATATGTTTCTGTATTTTAGACTACTCACGTCTCAGAGAGACACCATTCACACATCATTAACTTAGTTGATGTCATAGAAAAACTTTCAATGTTAAACACCAACATAGTAATTTGAAGCATTTCACAGTGTAGTAGTATGGTGGTTTATTGCCTTGAATACCTGCATAGGTCTCTCACGGCATTTTTAAGTTGGAGGGACGCCCACTCCATTGCAATATAATTTTGGAACGTTGTTCTTCCCATGGTGTTTGGTTGACTGTCGTTAGACTTCGCAATCCAGCTACCTTGGTGGGTCGAACTTTGGTTTGTAGAAGGACTTTGAAGAACTCAAAGCCCTAACTACGGTATGCGTCGCCGTTAGCCTGCATGTCTTGGCCCCGAGAGACCAAGACCCATTCTACACGTTGAATGGTGCAGTTGCCCAGTCCTCACCATTTTAATTTAATCAAATAAAGCATTAAATTAAACCATATTTTCTCACTGCTATTTTGTTTTATTACCTTTACATATGCTTTCAGTGGAGTTGTACTTTTAAATAGCTGAAGTATTGCTGAATAGACGTAGACTATAGCAAAATCAATCAATCAAACAACCCATCGAGGAAATTGCAGGTGTTGCGGGAAATAATTGATTTTTGTTGGTTTAGAAAACAAACTGTTTTAAAAGACATTTATATTCTATGAAAAACATTAAGGTGTCGGTTACATGACCTATAGTATTTGTAATCAACCTTTAATTACACATGGTTGGTTTAAAATACTTGTGATTTAAGCATTAACTTGATTTAACTTAAATTACATATCCGTAACCTATTGCATTTACGTGACCAGTTGTATTTGTGATTTGCTTTGAATTACAAATACGTGATCTATTGCAAATATGCAAGTGGCTTAAAATATTTAAATATAAAATTTCACAACATTTCCCAAAAACCTTGATGTTTTCTCACTAGAAAAATGAATACCTGTCAACCGGCTGCGAAATTGAAATTAACACCAACGAAATAAACCACTATTAAAATGTTAATAAAATTTCATTACTGTGGAAGTACTTTTATTTGTGGAGACCAATTTTCGTGGTTTTCATAAAAAGCACTATTTTGTGGGTACTTAAATTCGTGGTTTGCAGTTCTGTGAATTACAACTCTAAGGAAAAATGCATTTCGTTGGGAACTTAATTTCGTGGTTTAAGCGAACCACGAAATCCACGAAAATTGGAACCCCACGAACAATTGTACTTTCACAAGAATATTGAGTTAGTTTTGACGTCATACAATCAAGATATCAAACACAGATGGCTGTCATCTTGGCCTTCAAGGCGTTGACTAGATGATTTATACTGCTGGTAATGGTATAAATTTCATTTTTATACGCAGCCCTTTATACGTACTTAAAATAACACAATTGTAGTATAATTACAAACACTTGACATATTATATTTATGAATTACACATAACTTGGTAGCCCATTGTATTTGTGATTCGACTTGAATTACAAATACCACGATCACCTACTGTATTTGTGATTTACCTTTTATTACACTTGCATAACCTGTTGTATTTGTGATTTAATTGTGATCTGTTGTTTTTACCTCTTTAATAACACATACGTGACCGGTTGTATTTGTATTCTACCTTTAATTACACATGAGTACCGTATTATAATTATGATTAGTAACGTACTATAATTATGATTAGTAACGTAATATAATTATGATTAGCAAAGTAATAAAACATACGCACTATACTGTATTTTTGATTCACCTTTTAATTACACATTGTTGACTTATTACACACACATGATCTATTGTATTATTTATTTACTTTGATTTACGCTTGCGTGGCCTTTTGCATTTGTAATTTGCCTTCAATTACAAGGACGTGACCTATTACATTTGTGATTTCCCTTTAATTACATTTTCGTGACCTATTGTATTGGTGATTTGCACTTAATCACGCATACGTGACCAACTATATTTGTGATTTCCCTTTATTAACACATACGTGACCAACTATATTTGTGATTTCCCTTTATTAACACATACGTGACCAAATACATCACCTATTTCATTTGTGATATGCCTTTAATTACATATTCGTTACCAATCGCATTTGCGACTTGCACATGAATGTCCTATTGTGTTTGTGATTTAACCTTAATTACACATACTTTATTTTGTGGTTTACCTTTAATTACATCCCAGATCTTTTGTTCTAGTAGGGTGAGTTGAGTCGGATCACCCCAGCAATCTCACCGCAGTTCTTTGAACTTAGTTTTGTTTAGATATCAATATTTTAAAACGTTGGAAAATAACAGTCCGTAGTGGGAATCGAACCAGGGTCGTTATGTTCACTAGACGTCTGCCAAACCTACTAGACCACAAACTCATTGGGGTTAGCGTATTAAAAAATCGTATATAAAGAATCGATGTTGGGCACAATAAGGATATATTATTATTATAATATGAGATATGTATTTCATTGCATTGTAAGAATGGATTTAATCTATATGAATGTATATTAATGTTCTTTCACCTTTTCTATTAGCTGGGATGTAAATTAGGTATCACACTCGGACTAGGTGTTTCTGTATAAGCTCACCCCTCTAGCCTCCGGCAATCGGGGTGATCTTATACAGACACACCGCGTCCTCGTAACATACCTGACCTTTTGTATTGGTGATTAATCTTAGTGACTTGCCTGTTGTTCTTGTGATTTGCCTTATGTTATATGGTAGTGACATATTGTTTTCAATTGTGACATTATATGTTATTCGGGAATCTTCACAGGGGATACGGGTTAATATTCCCTGTCTGTGTTTTATATCCCCTGAGCCGTCAGGCGAAGGGGATATAGGGCACATACAGGGAATATGAACCCGTATCCCCTGTGAAGCCCAAATAACTTTTATATTCTGCCAGAAGTGCTATAATTTTTCTATTAAAAGCGTTTAAAAATGTGATTTTGCTACCCCGTGGATACGGTCTCGTATCCCCTGTCAAGGTAACCAATCAAATTGCAGGATTTACCTGGATATTTCATTTCAGCAGAATATATACATTTATCTATAAACATTCAGTTGCTGTAAACGAGATTCTATGCAAACCGATGTTTATGTACCACCAATTTTATTAAGTACCTAATTACATCAGAAGTAGACTCAACAACCTGTCATTTGTCTTTATATCTTTATATTTCATTACATATGAAGTTTCAAAAGGGTTGTTTCAAAAGACATTTATCACCTAAAAGGTTTACTTCACACAATCGATATAACATAGAAAGTTATTTGATTAAAATGTTGGAAAACAATTGACACAGGTTGTACGTCTGAATTCGACAAAATGTTGTTAAGAAGTCTCTTCTATTGACAAAGAACAGCACTATTACTTCCATTGAAATGTCCTGTATCACATTCAGAACACAGAAATAAAAACATACGATTAACAAGAGGCTCTAAGAGCCTGTATCGCTCACCTGGACCATGGCCAACACATAAAGTCATGCAGAAGTAGACCATAGCCAATACATAAAGTCAATAAACTTCTGCGTTAAAGTATATCATTTTCAAACTATGCAAACATGTAATATGATCCAACTTTGATAAACTATTTTCCCAATTGCTTGCAAGTGTTGTTCAAAAGTTTATTTCCAACTGGCCAAATGGTTTTAAAAAAAGGATCTTTTAATGTACTCCAATATTAAACTATACTTCCCATTGATAGCCAATATGCATAGGGACGTCTGTTTTGAAAGGGACCATCAAAATACATTGTGATTAAGATTTATTCTAACAAGCCCCGTTGTATCAGGTGAAAAAAAAAATCTTTGTATACTCTTTCAATAGGGTCGAGAAATAAATTAAGTTCCTCGACAGATACGCACCATTATTGACATCTTCGTTAACCAAGGGTTACGATCATCTTCAAAGCAAATTTTTGGAGACACACGTCTAAAATCATCTCCCTTTGAAGTAAGGGTTTCAGTATGATTTATTGTGAAAATTGAAGATCATTTATGATATCTGATAATGTCAAAATTAAAAAAAAAACTTAATACAAAGTAAATGAACCATCAAAAGTAGAGAAACATTACAAATCCTATGAATTTTGCAAAATTAAAAAATCAATACACACTCTATTTTTTTTTTTTTTTTGGTTTTATTGTCATTTTATATATTAAGAAATGAATATCTGTATTTTAATTGGATGAAACTAAGTCCAACTGCAACTAATCAAATCCGTGAACTTGAGGCTTCAGGAATCCAACTTGATCGTGATACTGAAGAGGAGACAAGAGAATCGTAACCCTTGGCTAGCGAAGATGCATTGTTAAAGGCCTCATGGTGACTTCAAGATGAAGAACAACAATAAAAGCGTTGTTTCATTGATTGTATTTGTAGAGACTTTGTCTCATGTGCATTTACTTCATTGATTATCAAAGTAACACTACTCAGGACCTCATAAGCATCATTCGTGCCAAGTACGTTCAGATCTATTCAGTAGTTCTCAGTAGTTTGAATGTTGTGATCGTCTTTTCTCGTCTTGTCGGGCAGTGGATGACAGCGATTGTAAGAATACTTTGCCAGTTGAGTTTATGTTTGTTGACGATCCTGCATCCATGGATCATTAGGTTTTTAAAGCATGGATGTAGCGTTGCTCGACAATTAGCAATGTATTCCGCTCAAACCGGTGCTAGGGGCCGTCTTGAACTTGCTATGAAGTATGAGTAAAGCTCATTGTTGAAGGCCTCATGGTGACTTCAAGATGAAGAACAACTATAAAAGCGTTGTTCCATTGGTTATTATAACCATGTATTTGTAGAGACTTTGTCTCATTTGCATTTACTCCATATCCCTTCATTGTTAATTGTGTAACATTACTGAAGGAAACTATATACACTTATATACAAAAATTATTGTGATGTGAAATTAGGTGAAGATTGTAAAAATTTGTACAAAAACACTTTTTGTTCCTGATTATGGATGAAATAATTGTCTTAAATAAAATAATAGCAAGGAATTTCTCTAAACCTTAAAAGAGAAAAGTTAACCACAGATTTGAAAACAGAATTTGAAAGAAAATAACCGATAAACCATATGGCATTGGAAAAAATGGTCAAAACGGTCAAAAACTCCTACACAGGCATTTGGATTTCCTTCAAAATTTCAGAGTATGTAGATCTTGATATGCTGAACATTTATCCAATTTACACTTTACCTCTATCTGATAGCTTTTACAATAAATATAAAACATACATAAATTTTGAAAATTTTACGGAAAAGGGGCTATAACTCTGAGACAAGATTATTTCGGATTTTCTTTATAATTGCAGGGCAGATAGACCTCGGGACTCTGGACAATTTTACCGTGTCAGATTTTTGATATAGCCAACGCTTTTTGAGTTATTTGCCTGCATTTACCCGCTGTGTTCTATTTTTAGTAACAGCGGCCATGTTGTTTGGTCCTCGGACTAATCGAACACATCTATTAAACTACTTGTACATTAATGGAGGAAAGATAACAGGAAATACTTACAATGACCGAACATTACAATCACATGTCACAATCAACTAGGGCACTGCACAAGAAAAACCATAAAATGACAAAAGACAAACATAGATAACGATAGGAACTCGGGATAGCCGGACTTGGTACCGGCACTGGCAACAGCCAGCGGTAGGGTTAAACCGGTTTATGGGTACCCAAACCTCTCCTTTCTTTATCCCGTTTCCTATAGTATAATAAACATACAAATAAAACCCAATACAGGTAGACCACTAACTCTAAGACCACAATCTTGAAAAGGAAAGAATAGACAAAACGTCGAATTTAGAAAGATGGGTCGAGGGGTGGTCGCCGCTAAACTGCCGGCTAGCTCAAGGAGCCTAGTCTGCTGGTAAAACACTGTCGAACTACGGAATAATAATCAAATTCAAAACTTCCCGAAGAGTTTGGTAAAGAATCTTCATGAATTTCAGTAGACATCAGCAGTATCAGTGAGAGGCCAGTATAATTGTTAAATCTTCAGGTCATTGGATCCCAAAGCCAATTTAACGGAATCATGAAGAATATCCGGTCAGTATCTTCTATTACGTAAAGAATGTAAGTTACGTCCCAGTTTTTCTGTATTTTGTTTATAATTTTTTGGCATTTTTTAACAACATTTCCGTAAAAACGAGGGTGAGAAATGCCTTTAAATAAGCTGTTTCCGAGTCGCATTATATTTAGATACCAAATATTCATATCTTCTATAAAACTTCTTAAATGTGTTTATCAGTCTATGAAATCTGTAACCCTGTTGTAATAGTTTGGATGTAATAGTAAGGTTACGTCCATTAAAGTCGTCAAGAGTAGATTAGACGCGTGCGAATCGTACCAGTTGAGATATATACGGTCCCGTATGATGGTGCTGCAGGAACGTCGCCATCAAGAAAAGGGAAATTAGTAATAGTGAAATCAAAATCATCCCTTTTATCATAAATTTTAGTTTTAATTTTTGCAAGAGTCAACGATGATAGTTAGATCGAGAAATGGGCAGTATTTAGAATTATTGTTTGCCTTATTAAGTTTCAGTTTCAGTGAGTAAATGAGGTCGACATAGTCTAAAAACTGGGGATTGTAAATAGTAAGGATATCGTCGATATACCTGCTGTTATCGTTGAAAATTGAAATAAGTTGATCACTGTTTTGTATGGTTCCATCCTGTAGTTTTTCATAAAGTCCCGTTCGTAACAGAACAGGAAAAGACCTGCAATGAGAGGTACACAGTTTGCCCCCATTGGAATTCCAATGACCTGTTGACAGACGATGTTGCCGAAACGAACAAAAATGTTGACTAGCAAAAGATTCAATGCCTTAATCATGTCATCGCATGTCCAGGAACAATGATTTTTGTACGTGAGGTTAGAGAAGAATCCTTGCTTTCTATTGCAACAAATGAATTGTAGACCAGAAAATTTGAAAGACCATGTAATAAGTTGTTCCAATTTAGATTTAATCAATTTATGTGGAAGGGTTGTATAAAGTGTAGAAAAATCATAACTGTCAATAGACGAAACGAAACCTGGTAATGACCTAGGCCAAGTTTGGTTAAATTGGCACAGTGGTTTTAGAGGAGAAGATTTAAAAAAAAGGACGGACAGACGACGGCCGCCAAACGATGGCAAAAGCTCACCCTGGCATAGCTAAAAAAATGATTGAGTAATAATGAAAGTATTCTACTGAAGGTTCGTATTGCTCGAAATACTATTAACGTGGTACACAAAGTCCTGACTTAGAACAGGCGCAAACCTGCTGCGGCGGGGTTAAACTAGTTTTCTTGGGCCCAAACCTTCCCCCTAGCCAATTATGATGAATAAAAAAACAATAGTAACAACAGTAAAATTCAGTAAGCAACAGAACTGAGTCAATTGTGAAATAACTAAATATACAGTCAAAAACATGAAATCACAAAAGACTACTATAAGTTATCATGCATTGAACCAACTAATATGATTATTTAGATAGTGTCGAAAATCGTTGAACGGCAAGCGACCTTCAGGTCGCGCCGTTCAACCATTTTCGACACTATCTAAATAATCATATTAGTTG
Organism: Modiolus philippinarum; assembly: GCA_002080025.1. Taxonomy (NCBI): domain Eukaryota; kingdom Metazoa; phylum Mollusca; class Bivalvia; order Mytilida; family Modiolidae; genus Modiolus; species Modiolus philippinarum. The sequence goes on from MJUU01011554.1 coordinate 9,681, forward strand.
GTTCCAATGCATGATAACATTTTTGTGCGGTTATGCAGTTTAACTAAGAAAACGATAATTACAAAATGACCTACATTCAACTACACGATTACACATACACGCTATGTCGACCGACCGCGTACTCTGGACAATACACAGCCGAATGATGTATTGATTTTTCATGTGATAAAGATTGAACCAGTAAACACATGCCAGTAAATGACGTTTTCGTAATACATTGAGCAAAAACCTTTGAAAATGAATGGAGATGAAATATTTCATATAATTTATATGTTATTCCAAGTATAGATGTATTTCATATTTTAATTTTTGAATGTAAATATCGGGCTGAAATTACTGTTACATTACGTGGAAGTAAACTATGTTCAATTTCGATATGTTTATTTATCCATGCTTACTGCATGTTTGGGAATGTTGTCTTTGTGTACAATTCATATATGTACGCTTTTGAATGACTTTGGTCTAGGTGAAACACTATATTATCATAACTATCGATTTTCTTGTTGTGTATGGCGGACATGGTTATTTAGCAGGTAGTTGATCAACCAATAGAATCCAAGTTTACATCTGCATAACCGCACAATAGCAATTAACTGGCATGCCAGCTCCAGACCCATTACCAAATAACAAATAAAATTGTGTACCCTCAGTATACAGCTTCCACCAAGATCCCTTCCTGTGAGGAGTTTAGCATAATGATTTCATGCATATACCAGAATACATAAACAGAAAAGACACATTTAAATGGAAAATGTTATTAATGTATTCCTGTTAACAGATAAATTAAGGAAAACCATTAATTATTATGGGAACTTATCGTTATAGAGATGCGGGTGGCAAGACCTTTTCTGTTCATGTGTTTGGGACAGTGTTAGTTGGTTGTTAAATGTTTTTGGTTAAAGAATAGTTGTTAGCTGTTTTTGGACCATTTGGTGTTTTCTGTTATGTTAAATTTTACTCTGTGTTAACTGTTTAATGGAAATAAAAAGCACTCTTTGCTGTTAATGATAAGAATGTTTTAGTTGTTATGTTGCTTTTATATTAGATTTCAAATTACTGTTAACTTTTGGGGGGGGGGGGGATTCAAACATTGTTAGCCTATTGCTATTACTAAAACCATTCTCCTCAAGATATGTGGCTTATTATGAAAAAAAAAATTCACGTCATGAATCAAACAATAATGTACCCTACAATCAGTTTGCGAGAGAAGACTCATCTGACAAACACTGATGAATGGTTACTGTCAAATACTAACACTGTAAACAGAACAAGCTAACCCTTCCGGAGCACCTGAAGATCTAGTATTTGCGGGGTTCGCACAGCCAATGCTTCAGTTTTGTGGTGTTTTTATTAATGTTGTTCATCTTTTTGTGTTTTAAGGTTGTTTCAATTCGTGTTGAATGTGACTTGCCCTTTTTGATTTTTTTATTCTCCTTTTCCCCTTTTTGCTCCGGTGTTCCACATTTTTGGAATGGACATTTCTGGCATTACTATACTTTTTAAATATATTGAATGAGAATAAGAGAAATTATCTTTTCTGTTAATGACAAACATCTCAAATCTCGGTTGCTATATTTTTTTTTACATTAAAACCTCGACCTTTTAAGGTTTTGGTGAGGACACCTGACCCCAAAAATAATTCCGAATTCAAAATGGCTGTTTTTAAATATATTAATGTTGAATATATACCCTTTCTTTGGTATAAATATTGGGCCACCTTTCCAGGCGTTTTTCTGAGATAAATGGAGTCAAAGTTACCCCCCCCCCCTGAATAATGGCCCGAATTCCCATTTACCCCCCTTTTGACCATATAAAAAACAATGTTACATTGTTTTTGTAAAAAGAGTGTTTGGATTATAAGTCTTTGTTGTTTTAAAGGTACTTCTAAAAAAAAGATCCACTTCCGTCAATTATGTTTGCTAATATTCCCAATTATGTCCACATTGAGGCTAGATTTTTTATCACTTTTTGCCCCCTGGAGGGACATAAAAAGTGAAATTCAGAAAAACTTCCGAATTCAAAATTTCATTTTTTTACTTAAATATATACCTTTATACGATATCTTCAAAATATAAAAAAATCTGTATAGCAAACCAGGCTTTTAAGAGACCTACAAGCATTCAAAGTTGACAACATTGCCCTCCTCCCCTAAAAACATTTTGCCGTCACTAGAACAAAAACTGGGAGTGATATCATCGGCTGTGCCTGTAACACAAATAGGAAACTAAAATAGTCATATGACTGTATACGGTCTTCACTTGACTAGAACAGGAAGTTTTAGGTCACACATGTCAAACCGGAAGTGGATACTTTCTTGCCTACTGTTAATCATAAGTACAAAAATTTCATCTACAAATTCAAATTTCGTGATATATTGTATGATAGTTCGACACGTGACCCCACAGGAGTCCTATAGAGAGATAAAGGAGCATGCATGCGGGACCGGAAGTAGTTTGTATTTCCAATTGGCCACCGTTTTGACTGGAATGACCTATAATGCTGTATAAAGATATATTTTGGATGGGGTTGACTAATGAATCAGTGGATATTTCTCATATTTTCTTGTTCCAAACTTCTAGGGAGTGATCTTTATAAAACGGAAATCAGCAGTAGGGTTGTTCTGGCAGTATTTCTACCATGTCTGTGTTAATTGCTTAGAAGGGGAGACTGCTAGTGTTGTTCTAGGGTGAATTCTCTCTTCCCACAATTTTAAAGTTTTATTCTATCATTTTTCCACTTTTCTTATATCCCTTTGTGAACATAATTTACTTTTTCACTACTATATCTTTATTTTATTTTATTTTTCTCAAAGTTATTTTCCTTTTTTCAGTCTTTTTACTGTGTTTATTTATTATTATTTTCCATTTTTCATCATATACGAGGGAATTTGAATTTTTGCCGCCATTTTGCTGTTTCCATGGCAACGGTCGCCGTTTTGATATTTTAAAGACCAAAAATCGTATCTACACATGCTAAGTAACCTTCCTGTCAAATTTCAGTCATTTTGGAGCAATTTGAAAATTTCCTGCCATTTTCTGTTCCCATAGCAACGGTCGCCATTTTGATGTTTTGAAAACCAAAGTTCATTTCTAAACATGCTCAGTAACATTCCTGTCAAATTTCATTCCATTCTGAACATTTTAAATTTTTTCCCGCCATTTTTATGGTTGAATCACGTGACAGCTGTCCTCACTAACCTTAAATGTGGAAATTCGACTAGCTCGTTTTGAGACATAACAGCAATATGTGGAAAACAATATAGTTACTCTGAACTTGTTCAAATGTATCTAAGATATAAACAGATTATTTCCCTCTAGGTCATTTGGAGTATAAATGGACCAATTTAACCTTTAATTGTATGACAGAACGATAGTCGTGTAAACACTCAGTAAAATCAATATTCTTTATGGAGTTTAGTTTAACATCACCACTGCATGCCATTCGGTACTTCATCATTTGTCAAATAATTTTCATTAAAAGTTTTTGTTCAAGTGTTTCATGCCATCCACCATTTATAAGTCTTCTTTACGCTATAAATATGGAAAGTCATTTCATGAAATAATTTAATGAACTTAAATTATAGAAAATGCATGTTTGTTGATAATTGATAGTGTTAGAGTACTAGAGTACAGAATGTTCTTGTATCTAGTGAGATAATCTGTCCCAAGTACCCGTAGATTTGTTCATGTATTTGTTTTCCATGCTAATGAAAACCTCTGATGCTGGTATATTACACTTGAATTATTGAAACGAAACAATTTTTCATATTGAGAGCATGTCTTAGAGGAATAAACTGTAGACTTACAAATACATTTGTGTAATAGGTCACCGGTAAAAAAAGTTAAAATATTGCTAAAAAAATGACAAAATAATAAGACACAAAAAATCGTTAGTGCCAAAATCTATTTGTAACTAGAGCTGTCGCCGAATGGCAACCAATTATGCCCCGCTCAGTGAACCCTGAATCAATATGGCAAGTGTGTTGACACAATACAGGTGTTGACACAGTACAAGTATGGACACAATGATATGCCTACCCTTTTTCCAAAATATATAAAAGGGAAGTTCTGAGCCCGAAAATCAATTCTATGGGTGCTAGGCAATCTTCCTGTAAAGTTTCATCCAATTTGAGACACTTTGAATTTTCCCGCCCTTTTCCAGTTTCCATAGCAACGGCAGCCATTTTGAAAATTCTGAGACCAAAAATCATTTCTATGGGTGCTAGACATCCTTCTTGTAAATTTTCAGCAAATTTGAAGCACTTTGAATTTTCCCGCCTTTTTTCAGTTTCCATGGCAACCGCGGCCATTTTGAATATTCCAAAAGATATGTGTGTGAACATCTACTTATTGTTGGTTAGATTCCTTTGAAGTAGTTGGAATTTGTTTGCAAACTTTCTAAAAAACATAAATAGTTGTGTTTTTCATTCGTACGGACGGACGGTTGTGTTTTTCATTCGTACGGACGGACGGACGGACGGACGAACGGACGGACAAGGGTAAAACAATATGCCCCCAACTTTTCGTCGCAGGGGGCATAAAAATTACAAAGCTCATTGTTGAAGGCCCTATGGTGACTTCAAGATGCAGAAGAACAGTAACAGCGTTGTTCCTTTGCCTTGTTTTACCATGTATTTGTTGAGACTTGTCTCATGTGTATTGACCTCGTACTGTACCTTTCTATGTTTAAGTATATATATATATATATATATATATATAT
>MJUU01011554.1:14451-31563 GCA_002080025.1 Modiolus philippinarum
ATTATATATATATATATATATATATATATATATATTGGCAAGTACACATATAGTATAAATAGAGTCAATGCTGTAGAACGAGTTGAGCTTCAAAAGATAGCTGCTTTCTGTGTTTGCATTTCGGTATCATTAAAATTCCCAATTAAAGGTATTTGTTGTATTAAAGATCAGAAGAGCATAATGAGGTTAATAACAGTATTACTGAACAGAGTTGTCAAGAACCGAAATAAAAAATGACAAAAAGCAAAAACAAGTTTGTTGATCTCAAAGGTCCTGGCTTTGTACGGGCATGAAACGAAAATGTGGCTTAAACCGGTTTTATGGGGCGCCATCCCTTCCATTGCGATAATGTCTGGTAGCCACTCAACAGCGATTGCCATTGAAATGTCGTTTCAAGTGAACAGAAATATTAATCCCAGTACTAAGTAAAAATGAATATTGAATCTCAGTTCGAACCGAAACTTCAATTTTGTTTTACTAGGGATCGCATGAGACAGAATTTTTTGAAGCTTTGATTAAAAAGGCGGTCATGGAGATAATTATGCCTAATATTAGATGATTGCTCTCATGTAACGAATCGATTGGGAAAAATATATCCCTTAAGTAAAATATTGACTATATTAGGGTAACTGTTAATTTTGAAATTCAAGTCGTTCCTCTAGGCGAAAATTTTAGTACTTAGAAGACCATTTTCGTAAAATCAAGATGTAAGTCCAAATAATTCTGGAGAATAAACTGATGGGATCCATTTAGCAAAAGATGCATTATTAATGGTAAGTATACTAGCATTGTATCTAGTGAGATTCAAGTATCTAGCATATTTTGTTTTATGATCTTTTACGAGTCCTGAAGAAATTCAGTCTGGTACAAAATAAGAATTGGATTCTTTTTGCAGGGACGTTCAGTAGTATTGGTCTGGATGTCAGTCAGTACGTCGTATTGTGTCTGGTACATTTCATTACATGTCAAGTTTCTTTAAGAGTTTTATTTCTCAGTAAAATCAGCGCTTGTTAGGCACTTCATACGATCGATGTTGAAAGTCATTTGATTAAAAAGAAAGTTTCAATCAAAGAAATATCAAAGTACTATGACCAGCAAAACCCACAAACCTGTGACTGAGAAACCTTTGCAATTGACAGACTCTATAGCGTACTATAGAAGTATCGGACAATATACATAAACGTCAATATCTATTTCAAGTACGAAGGAATGTATTAGGTGTAGGGCGATTTGAATCTTTTTAACTCGAAAGCCGTAGGATGAGAGTTGTTAAAACCATCCGAGAAAGTCACGTGTTAACGTATTTGAAGAGCTACATGCTTCCGATCACAATATAGTGCATACATTTCTTTCAAAATCCTTTTTGTCAGTCGAATATTGACGGTGTTGTTATATAGAATTGATATTCACACACAGTACATAAATATTCACAGTATTTACGTCCATGTCTCTTGGGATAAATCCAATAATACTGTTGCGTAGAACTTTGTCAAAGATTAAAATAACATGTTTACCTGTGTCATGTGACATATTTATAGCAATGGAATCGACATGCATACGAAATCACTCAATCCAATTCTTTTCATGTATTACGGAGTGACTTAATATATATAAATTTTCTTTTCGTTTTTATCGAATCAGTTCTCAAATCGGCGAATGTATTTGTTTACCTCGATTGGCTATTTAGCACATGAGTTTAATTGGACACCCATACGAAAATCACTCATTTCGATCTTATACACGTGATCCTTAGTTGCCTGTGATTTTTTATTCACTTTTGATAAATTGTACTTTCTATCAAATCAGTTCTCTTAGGCCAATAAAGCATATTAATTCGTTATTTTCTATGCAGCAGTTCTTTGGATGACTACGAAGTTTTGCCACGTGTAGATTTTCAGGGCTTTCGAGTTTCAGCTCCATCGGAGCTTTGATTTTAGAATGGGAGTAAAACAAAATTACTGAATAGAATTGTCAAGGGCTAAAAACCAAAGGGCAATTTTGAGATTAGAAAATTGTGAATATAATATTTACTCTATTTTCACAAGAAGGACATTGTAAATAATTATATGATACAATTAGGAAATATTGTTTTCTAATTATATATTTTTTTTTCGGATAAACTAAAAATGTCCGTACCATTCTTTTAGCTTTTAGCTGATTATATTTGTTTAGCGTCTTTGAATAAATACATTGAAAATCACATGTAAAAGTGATTCACAGATGATTTGACTAACGTTCTTTAACGAGGGTAAAATTACCGAACAGAATGGAATTCACCATCCTGCTTTTCCCGATTGGCGCCGCTGCTACACTGTTAGGTAACTGGCGGGAAGACTGGTATTTCACGCATGTTCAAAAAATTGTTCCTTGTGCGTGAATTTTCCCGGTATCTCGACGTCACAGAACAAAACCTGATAGTGCAGTGGTGTCACCACACGGGACAAAATATGAAAGGTGCATTCCATTATCAAGAGCCAATATCCATTGTACAAAATGACAGAACAGGTGCAGAACAACCAGAAAATTGTCAATCAAATCAAACATTTAAGGTATTCAGACAAAGAACTAGTAAATGCTAAGGACTTACTGTCGGAGTGGAAGAATACTTCTTAATGTGTAACAACATCAATTTTTTTATTTTGTGATAGTACAATGCTGGTAAAAAATATTATACCAGTATTGTATGCAACAATACTGGAATTACTAGTATTGTATTGTTTACAATACTAGTTGTACCAGTATTGTGTTGCTATAATACTAGTTGTACCAGTATTGTGTTGTTTACAATACTAGTTTTACCAGTATTGAATTTTTTACAATACTGGTTATATGCCAGCGAAGCTGGCACTTATGGTAAGAATGTAATCCAAGGATATATATTGGTGCCTTCGAATTTTTTTCTGCCTGTCACGTGACCTTTTTGTACGACCAAAATATCACATGACACAATAAAGTTCATTCATTGGCTGATTTTATTTCTCAACATAACGAGAATCAGTTTGCTTGTCCGTTTTCTGAAGAGTTGTCAATTTTTATTCTTTTTGTTAATCAATTAACCAAAAATTTATTGTTAATAATTTCTCCGATTTTTAAAATCATTTGTCTCGCCCAGTCGGTTTTCAACGCGAAAAAAATTCCCTTCTGGTCTCCTTACATTTCACGTTCAACCGGAAACAAGTTCGTGCTGCCATGGTGACACTGACGATGAACCGCGAAATTCCCGTTCAGCAATTTATATTTTTTTCGCTATTTAGTATTATTGTTGTGGTTTAGAAACATGTTAATTAGTTTAAAATATGCTGGATTGTCAAGTTCCTCCATTCAAACGGGTTGAAAATAACCTTTCAAATTTTAACTCCTTAATCGACCAGTCACCCAGTGGCAGTGCCTCTTCATGGGCCCGATAAATTACGTTTGTTGAACGAGAAATCCCTCATTGACCATGTCCATGGACAGTAATTTTTAAGGAATGAAAGCAAAATGGTCTTTTAGGCATTTACTCAGCCCGCGGTCGTTCCGAACAGGGCTACAATGTACCGTTGTACGTGAAGGTACCGTTCTCATAGTGATCTTTTTATTGGGCTACCTCCAATGAATTTTACTGAAAATGAAATTACGAATGAATGAGATAATGTCTTACCTTGAAGATGAGATTATATAGGGCCTATCCCTTTTCCCGGCTTTATTTGAATACTGGTCTTGTGTGATGCTGGCTTTATTTTGACTGAAAACTTTCAAAATGAAATGGCATTATGCTTTTCAATAACATAATGCTCAAGTAATTGTGAAAATTGGCAATCCTCAAACGATGACAACCTGGCGTCTGCTACACGCTATACAGGAAATTGTAAAACTTCAGTTCAAGGACCGACAACTACGTAGATCAAAGTTGAGATTGCAATGCGCTCAGGGGTAGCATTGGTAACATATATGTTGGGGATTTTAATCATGAATTATGATATAATAAGGCTGGATATATAAATTTGATATTTCCCTCTTTTTAGAGTGTATTATGGGACTTGAGTTGAACTGTCAATCAAATCGGACATAAAACTCAGGCGCGGATCCTAGGCAATTTGAAAAGGGGGGGGGGGGGGGGCAATTCTAAATAGTAATTTTTTGGGTATTTCTTAGTAAAACATCTGGATATTCATTAAAAAAACACGATTGTCGAAAAAAAGGGATTCCAATCCCTTGAACCCCCCTCCCCTTTGGATCCGCCAATGAAACTTTTTTTTTCAAATTTGCTTAAAATCTCTTTGATTTATTATTATACCCCCCGCTTTAGCGGGCGGTATATTGTGATCATGCTGTCCTTCCGTCCGTTCGTCCATCTGCCATATGGTACTTACTTTGCGGCAACAATTCCTCCTAGACCACTCGATGGAATTTATTGAAACGTTCACAGAATGTTAAGTATACATTGCCCTTGTGTATCATCTATTTAATTTTTTTAGGGGCAGCAGGGGGTATGATAGTAGTGGTTTTTTTTTGGTTGATTTTTTTTACTCTCTGACATATGGGTAAACACTTTTTGGCGACAACTCCTCCTAGACCACCGGGTGGAATTGAACGAAACTTTCACGGAATGTTCAGTAGATATTGCCATTGTGACCGGCTATTCAAAATTTTTATTTGACTTTGATTTTGGGGGAAGGGGAGATATTTTTACTGTTTGCCATAGGGATACATACTTTGTGGCAACAACTCCTCCTAGACCACATGATGAAGTTCAACTTTCACAGAATGTTTAGTAGATATTGCCATTGTGTAACAGTAGATAAAAACTTTTATTTGACCTTGTTTTTTTTTTTTTTTTTTGTTTTGTTTTTTTTTGCGGGGGAGGGGGGTTACTCACGGGCATAGGGGTACATACTTTGTGGTGACAACTCCTCCTAGACCACTTCGGTGAAATTAAATGAAACTTTCACAGAATGTTAAGTATACATTGCCAGACATATCGAAAACTGCCTGACCGAAGGACAAATCAGGCAAAACTTGAGTCGGTCTGTCAAAAATTATCAGCCTGCAGGACCGAATGTCAGGCATAAATTTGACATTTCCTATATGCGACGAAACTGTAGGTCCTATAAATTTATCTTCGGTCTGGCAGTTTTTCCTTATTTGGCTGACTGAATGTCCTGCAAGGCCTCTGGAGTTTTCCATTTGTCTGTACATTGCCCTTGTGCATCATTTATTTAAAAATCTGATTTGATCTTTTTTAGGGGGGAGCAGGGGGTATGATATAAGTGAGCTTTGCTCACATTTTTTTTGGTGTCAACTCCTCCTATGTACAGGTTAAATTAAATAACGATGATTCATGTATGTTCTTTCTAAACAGCAACCATTTCTAAATTGTTTAGTCAACACAAGTTTCCTTTTCTTTGAATTCATCTCGGGTATTTTATTAAATTATTTAAAGGAACTTGACAAGTAGTAGTATTTTCAGTGACAGATTATATGATTATGACTGACTCTTAAATACATGTAAGTTTTAAAATATAGAATATTTAATTACTGGAAGATGTTTAAGTGTGTCACTTGCTGAAAATATTGACAATAGGAAAACTACTGATGATAAGAATATTTCTCAAGGAACAACCTTTCACGCATCTGTATGCAACATTTGAAAGTAATTGTGGGTTCTCTCTTATGTTTGAAGGAAAATGCATGCACTCAAATCCCCGAGTCGCAAGAACATGTCAGTATAAAGGCTTACTTTACTTTAGTGAACTAAATCTAACAAAATATTGGCACTTCATTTATCTTTTACCCGAGGACACATGCAGCCTATGGAGCTATAGCCAAAACATTAACACATCATATATCAAAGCTAAAAGTTACATTGGTTTTATTTATAATGTCCCTACCCTATCCATGATTTTACAGAGTTTCCTGGTCGGCTACAGTGCCAAGATTAAACATTAATCAGTGAGACTCCTATAATAAAGACGGTTTTAGGCTTACATACAGTGGCAGACAATCCGAAAGCAAAGATATATAAAAACAATAAGCCTCCCCAATCTTAATTTTGGAGACTTAAAAACAGAGACTGAAAATGGCTATTCATGATGTGAACATGACAATACATGTATACAGACAAAATGACACAGACAACACAAATAAAGAGAAATAAACAAAAACACCAGAAAACTGAAGCACTAGCAAGTGTGAACCACCAAGTCCTCCGGAAGGGCATTAATGATATGCTCCTCCAAATTGAAAAGTCTGGTTTTGCTTAGTCTTTGTTTGTTAGTACGGTCAACTGGAGACATTGTAATGATCTGTCATATTTCGTCCTGTTTTTCTGTTGACAAAATCGTTGTGCAATTAAATAACAGGAGATATAAATGCAATAGCGAATGATCAAGTATAAGACACGGAAATGTCACGTTGGAAAATTACTGCTCAAAACAGAAAGTTCACTATTGGAAAGTTGAAATCATCACGCTTGGCGTCAAACGTCCAGAATCACTATTACTAGAATGAATAGTAGAGCCTGGTAAAAGTCTGTTCAGTTTCTTCGCTGGCATTCAAGGCTAAGCCTTCCTCATATTACCAGTATTGTAATTTTTTACAATACTAGTTGTACCAGTATTACATCGTGCTATATACAATACTAGTTGTACCAGTATTGTATTGTAGACAATACTGGTAATACCAGTATTGTATATTTACACAATACTAGTACCAGTATTGTGTTGTTCACATTACTAGTGTTACCAGTATAATTCTAAAACTTACAATATAGGTATAAACGGTAGTATGGAACTGTTTCAGGCCTATTTTCTCGTCATTTTGTAATCCAATTAAGCGGGGCCATTCGTCATTTTGGAATCCAAATAAGTAGTGTCAATGTATAATTTTGCATGATTTTGAAATAATTTTATTGCAAAATCCTTTAAGATTCTTTTCAAATACCTGTTATACTGATTTGATATATTGAAGTTTTTAATTTTACCCAGTGCGGAATTGATTCATATCTTTGGTTGTTACATTTGCTTCATATGATTAAAAAAATCTATTTTGAAACATAAGTCAAAACACAAATAGCATATTACTATAATAAAACAGTATCCGTAATACGAGTTAAACCAGTGTCTGCAAGACTGGAAGTACCAGTATTTTCCAGTATCTTCCAGTATCTGCAATACTGGTTGTACCAGTATTTTCCAGTATCTTCCAGTACTGCATTACTGGTTATACCAGTATTTTCCAGAATCTTCCAGTATCTGCAATACTAGTTGTACCAGTATTTTCCAGTATCTGTAATACTGGTTTACCAGTATTTTTCATTATCTTCCAGAATTGTACAATACTGGTAGTACTAGTATTGTGTTCATATTCTTCACTTTATCCTTTATTTATTCCTCAAGGGTATTGTAATACAAATAGCAAAGAATTTTACTTCTGGTGGAGTAAAAGTAATAGTAATACTACAATTCATCAATATGGAAACTTTGTCTACCAAACACACAAAATACTAAAATACCCAAGTTGCACAAAAAAAAAGTAAATTTCTTTATGCTGTACAGGTGTTTCAAGGAGTAACCTCTCATCAGCAACATTAGAATCAAATAATATGGGAGGCCATAATCCAAAAGTAAGCAAAGAAAAGGGGTACTCATTACCAAAAATATCGAAATAGGAGGCCACATCTAGGACTAAGGACATCCACCAAGTGCCATACAAGGAAATTTTGATAAACAGTAAATTTCTATGACACGCAAGGTAAATTTTTCATGTCAGACAAGTCCGACTATTGGGCTGGTGAATACCCTCGACGATGAGTCACTCATTGTCCATCAATATGGCATACGAAGTGCAGCATACTGACAAGTGGAACGGTCAAACGGTATGACAAATCAAGTGTTGCACACTTAAAAGAGGAGTCATATTCGTAGTCCATCAATATCGAAAACAATTTGAGCATGGCGGTCGACAAGAGGGGACAAAAATCACAATAAACCAGTATGACAGAGCAATTGAAGGAAACCTATGTGAGTCAAAGTTAAAGTCCATCAAAATGTCAAATGACACATACCCACAGCAGGAGTCAAACTCATTGTCCATCAATATGGCAAATCAAGTGTAGCACGCTGGTCGACAAGAAGACTCAAACTCGTTGGCTATCAATCTGACAAATTAAGTGAAGCACACTGAAAAGAAGGATAAAAAACATAGTCCATTAATATGACAAAACAACTGTAACATACCGACAATAAGAGCAAAACTCATTGCCCATCGATATGGTGAAGTAAGTGTAACATGTTTACATGTGGGATAGAAATCTTTAAAACAATATGACAAACAAGTGTAACATCCATACAGGAGGAATTCATAGCATAATCCATCAATATACCGCAGGAGGGATCAAAATCATAGTTCATCAGTATGCAAAAATCAGTTCAGCATGCCTACAATAGGGATAAAATCATAGTCTACTGATATCACAAAACAAGTAGGACATGCTAAAAATAGGGAACAGAATCAGAGTCCATCAATATGGCAATATAAGGGCAGCAAACTTACAACAGGGATCAAAATCATAGTCTATCGATATCACAAAACAATTAAGGCATACGTTCAATAGGGAACAGAATCAGAGTCAATCAATATGACAAAACAATTGTAGCATATTTCCAACAGGGATCAGAATCATAGTCCATCAATAAAAACAAGTGTGGCATACAGAAAAGAAGATCAAAACCACAGTCCATTAATATGGCCAAACAAGTGTGGCATACAGACAAGAAGATCAAAACCACAGTCCATTAATATGGCCAAACAAGTGTGGCATACAGATAAGAAGATCAAAACCACAGTCCATTGATATGGCCAAACAAGTGTATCATACTTATTAGAGGATCAAAGTTATAGTCCATGAATATGACAAAAAAAATATGGTATACAGACAAGAAGATTCAAAATTATTGTCCATTAATACAATGTATAACAAAGCCATTGTAGCATGCCTGAAGACAGGAGCATTGATAAAAAGATCATAGTCCAAAAATATAACAAGTGTTGCATACCGACAAAATCCATCTTTATTTAATATTGATTTATCTTTAAGCAGTATACCGACCAGAGGAGGCAATAAGCCACTTATATGATGAAACAAAGAAAATATCCTTATTTAAAAATAATTGTATGGTCAAATATCAAATACTTATCAGATTGGTTGCTTCTACTTATTTTGTTAATTTTCGTGATAAATCGTAGACATAATATTATGGTCACAGTGTCCTTTGTGTACAGACAGGGGATATGCCTGAGTGAAATATAATATAAAGTCTTTAGTCTCTGTAGGTATAGAATTTTCTCCGTTTATGGAATCTGTAAAATCAATCCAATTCTGTCTGTCAGTGATATCATTATATGTCAACATATTTATCAGTTCTGAAAAGTGATTGATAGCTTAATGTTTCTCTTTAAAGTGTTTACACCAATAGTAATCAGACAATAATATATTTGCTGCCCATTTTACACATAACAATGCCAATGTCTGTCTTGGACTGCTACCCGGCTAAATTCCAGAAAAGAAATGGTATTGCGTTTTTCTCTAATTTCTGTCCTGTTTTCACGTTTCCTGAGCGGTTGGAGAAATATAGAATCCACAACAGCATTGAGTGAGAAACGACATTTCTACACTAGAGATAGTTAAATATTCTAATTTTAAAATATTTGAAAATTTAACTATCGAGAGTGTAGAAATGTCGTTTCTCACGAGATACGGTTGTGGATTTTATTTCTCTAATGATTTCAAGGAGATTTTGGACAAAAACATTACCCCCCTTTTCTGATGATAGGAAATAAATGTGTTCTTTGGGATTGACGTCATCAGGCATGGTCGCCTTTTTTCATGACGTCATAATGGTAAAGTCACAAAACGGCAAACATATTTGACGTCATAATTGAATTTCATCCAATCATTTCCCGAGAATAACATTCTCTCTAGAGAGGAGAAACGACATTTCTACACTAGAGATAGTTAAATTTTCAAATATTTTAAACGCGAGGCTTGCCGAGCGTTTAATATATTTGAAAATTTAGCTATCGAGAGTGTAGAAATGTCGTTTCCCACGAGATACGGTTGTGGATTTTATTTGTCTAATGATTTCAAGGAGATTTTTAACAAAAACATGACCTCCCTTTTCTGATGATCCGAAATAAATGTGTTCTTTGGAAGTGACGTCATCAGGCATGGTCACCTTTCAATATCTAAATTTTTGTAAATTTTGTTGAAAACTAAGGAGTATCTCCCTCATGCAAAGCTCTGTCCTTTGCTGATTTTGGCCTTAATTTAGATCATATTTGGTTATTTGTTCTCTATCAGTTTTTAAACATTTTTGATTTTATGGTCTTCCAATTATTTAGATTTTATCTGCACTGAAGAGACATAAGTTGTCGAAATGCGCATATGCAGAACCTAAATTCGCAGTAAATTCGGTATTGAGTTATTTGTTAACACTGGGTCGATGCCTCTGCTGGTGGACTGTTAGTCCCCGAGGGTATTCACCAGCCCAGTAGTCAGTACTTCGGTGCTGACGCGATAGGCGATTCTATTATGAACCTTGCAATATCTAAATTATGTAAATTTTGTTGAAAACTAAGGAGTATCTCCCTCATGCAAAGCTCTGTCCTTAGCTAATTTTGGCCTTAATTTAGATCATATTTGGTTATTTGTTCTCTATCAGTTTTTAAACATTTTTGATTTTATGGTCTTCCAATTATTTAGATTTTATCTGCACTGAAGAGACATAAGTTGTCGAAATGTGCATATGAAGAACCTAAATTCGCAGTAAATTCGGTATTGAGTTATTTGAATGACCAAAGTTTTATTTTCAAATAGACCAAATAAATCAATAGTTCCGATTTTGACCAAGTTTTGTCATTCTTTTGCCCAATATTACTTTTTAGTAAACAAATATCATATAAAGTAGGCATCAAATGAAAGCTTATTATATTTGCTTCACAACTATTACAAATAATAGCCATTCTTATGTAATATAAACATCATACATCAATAAAACTTGAGCGACCCAATCAAATTTATTCTAAAATTGTCATTTTTTTTGTCTATGTTCGCATTAAAATAACCAGAACACACAAAATGTGTGTTGTATATGACAATGTTTCATAAATTATACCATGATTTCGTATTTTAACAGCCCTTTGTTGACCTAAACTCAATATTTTGCCTGAAATTGATGAAAAATGGGAATTTTCAACATTTCAGATTTGCCCAAATTTCACTGTTAAATCGTTACATGTGCTAAATCTGGAGGATATATCGGCGGATATGGCAATTAATTGTTCTAAGCAATTACATCACCATTTGGTAATTTCACAGACATTTGTTGACTAAAACTCAATATTGTGCCCGAAATGGATGAAAAATGGGATTTTTCAATATTTCAGATTTGGCCAAAGTTCACTGTTAACCCGTTATATATGGCAAATCTTGATGATGTATCTGCAGATATGCCAATTAATTGTTCGTAGCAATACATGAGTTGTCTTAAAACAGTGTTTAGAATATCAAGGGGTGTTTGATGTGACTCTAAATACAGAGAAACTTACCCCTACCCCAACAAATTTTCCCTAAAATTGTCAATTTTTTTACTATGTTCGCATAAAAATAACCAGAACATGCAAACTGTGTGTTATATTTGACAATGTTGCATGAATTACATCATGATTTGGTATTTTAACAGCCATTTGTTGACTTAAACTCAATATTTGGCACAAACTGATGAAAAATGGGAATTTTCCACATTTTAGATTTCTCCAAAGTTCATTGTTAAATGGTAATATATGTCAAATCTGGAGGATTAATCTGCAAATATGCCATTTAATTGTTCAAAGCAATACATTAGTCTTAAAACACTGTTTCGAAAAACAAACAGTGTTTAGTGTGACTCTAAATACCGAAAAACTTACCCATACCCCAGCAAATTTTCCCTATAATAGTCAATTTTCTTTACTATATTCGCATAAAAATAACCAAAACACACAACATCTGCATTGCATATATCAATGTTGCATAATTTCATTTTAAGTCCCACTTGCCAGCTTAAACTCAATATTTTGTACAGAATAACTAAATACCGAAGTCACTGTGAATATACTTTCTGCATATGCGCATTTCGACAACTTATGTCTCATCAGTGCAGATAAAATCTAAACGTTTGGAAGACCATAAACTCAAAGATGTATAAAACTGATAGAGAACAAATAACCAAAGTGATCTAAATTTGAAGCCAAAATTAGCTAAGGACAGATGGAAAATGGGAATTTTCAGCATTTCAAATTTGTCCAAAATTCACTTTTAAATGGTTACATGTGTCAAATCTGGTGGATTTATATGCAGATATGCCAATTCATTGTTCTTACCGATATATATTAGTTATACTGAAACAATGTTTAGAAGAACAAGGCGTGTTCAATGTGACTCTAAATACCGAAAATTTTCCCTACCCCAAGAAAATGATGTTTTAAAAATCCCAGAATATGTATGTCTGTACATTTATATGAACAAAACATACTAATTTTTTACTTACTTTAAAAAAATGCATCTTATATATGGCAATATGCAATTTTCACGCCAAAATATGTGTAAAATTGTATATTTTGGGCGATTTTCCTGAAAAATGGAATTTTTCAGCATTTCGGAATTTTACAAAATTCAAAGTTGAATTGTTGTAAAACTGCCCATAAACCACACACATGATCTTATTTCTTATATATTGAAATGGTATGTTATTGGACCTTTATACAATGTTTAAGCTTTTCAAGCTGAATGAAATGAAATAAATCGTGTTAAATATTTGTGGTAATGGGTTATATGCTTGTAATTTATGAGACTAGTTATTCTAAAATGTTTCAAAGCATATTTTCTTATGGCTTAGATATAATGAAAGGATATCTAATTAACATTTTCAAGTTATATATCAATTTCATGAAGTATTTGCATCTCAAAGTCAAAACAGCAGAAATTCTGAAAAACGGAAAATTCTCATTTTGCATACAATTTCGAGCAGAAGAGTCAAAAAGAGACCCCTTAAAAAGTTTAAATCTACTTAAATGATCTTCTGCATGTCAGCTTTAGTGAAATACACACTAGAATTCCAATAAAACATTATTCTTTAATCATTTAGAGTCTGAATATTTCATATTTTCCCTTAATTTTTAGGGGGAGGGGTTCTAATTTTGACATTTCTGAACCTACAATACGTCTGAAACTAAAATGTTTGCACACGATTTGTTGCTAACATATCATAAATCATTATTACATCGGCAATTATTAAAGATATATTTAGATTTTTACGACCATTAAGTCAGAAAGTCGAAATTTTGAAAAAATCTAAATTCCAAAAATTTTATACCGAAAATCAAAATTTTATGGACTTTACTGTTTTTTTTCCAACATTGTATCACAACTGATAAGTTAGGCATGAAAACTTGATCAAATGACGAAGTTTGTTTATCTGAAAGGAATTGACAGCCTAAAATTGTCATTTTCGCTATTTTTTGCAGGGGTAGAGGTACAATCATAAAATGGGCGTAAAGTGCCCAAACTTGAATTGATTGTAAAGGATATTAAATTTGCTTTAATTTGGTACCAAATTTCAATACATATTACTTATCATTAAATAATTATGGAGCTTAAAAGATGAAACTTAGGTTAAAACGAAAATACAAGAATTTTTCGTGGTGTACTATAAAAGTGGCCCTATACTGTCTATGCGTGCAGGTTATTTTCGTGTTAACATGTTTTATTTTGAAGAGGGGATATAGGAGGACTGAAAAAAATCGGTCTAGATGGGAATTTGGTGTTGCATGGAAAGTGATTTCAGCCCATGGCCTATAGTAAGTTCAAAACGACACAATGTATTTATCTTTTGTCTTTACCAATGTATTTGCTGTGGAAATCTCTATCTGATTGTGACCTGTAATTATAATATCAGTCGTCGTTTGCAGTTGTTTTTTAAAATGTTTTGTTGTTCTTGCTGTAATGTAGATTTGAGAATAATTAACCCACTATCAAAACAATATTTTACAAATTACAAGAAATTTAACAAACTAAATACAAAATAATAGGCATAGCCACAAATAAAGAAAAAAATGAAGATGACAGACATTTCAAAACTAAGTAGTATCTCCCTCACGTTTAGCGCTCTTCTTAGCTGATTGTGGCTTTAAATTTTAGATCTTATTGGTAATTTGTCCTCTATCAGCCTTTACACATTTTTCGTTATATGGATTTCCAAAATATTTTGATTTGATCTGCACTGAAGAGACATAATTTGTTAAAATTTCTAAGTTGCACCTCAAGATTTCATTTTACGTTTCAAAGTTAAGATCCCATTAACAGAAAAAAATACAAAAATTAGAACCAATGACGTCACAATATGTACAGTTCTGATGTTATGAAAAGGCTACTTTTGAAAATTTTCATAGAAATATACCGAATTTGGCAGATTTTCGTACGATTTTCCTCATCAGAAATATCGAGCACATTCAAGAACCAATTAGATAATTTACCAACTTATTTGTACAAATAAACTGAACCTCTCATATAAATATTTTTGTGGTTCTTGCATGTGCTTTATATTTCCTATACAAAAAGTAGTCACAAATGGCAAAATTTGTTATTTTTCGACAAAATCTTCAATTTGTCCCTTCTTCTACACTCAAAAACTCAGTAATCATATATCAGAATTCGAGAACTGCTACTGTTTACTGAACAGCCATACCCACAGAATATTTCAATGAGATTAATATAAGAAAGATAACAGGAAACACCTACAATGGCCGTAAACCACAATTACATGCCACAATCCACCAGGGAACCGCAATTCTGTGAATTCAACCAAATTTTTTTTCAGGCCAAATAAGGCCCTATCGCCCCTACTCCTATGCTTTTTAGTGTATTTATACGTTATATTTCAAACGCTTCATGGTAAGCTGAAGACCAATAGATCTGAACTAGAGAAGAGGGTTACCGATCGGGGTATGCGTTCAACGCAAAACATGCTTTGTACTAGGTATTTTGAGGAAAAGCAACGATTTCTACAAACTACACAACCACAAATAGAAGAATCACCCTCCCAGAGGAAATTCAGAGGTTAAAAATTAAACACAACCTTCTCATGCTTTCGAGACACATGTTGCCGATGCAATTTTTTTTTAGATTCGAGTGTTTCAAAAATTGGCGGGAAACTGAACTCCTCTTCATTTTTCGTAGGTTTATCATTAGCTATGGTTATCCAATAACGATTGTGATAAAATAACACCAATTGAATAAAATTTCGTCAGAATGCTCCAAAACATATACAAAATGAAATTAAGGAAAAAATTAGGGGACCACAGACCAAAACATTATTTAGCTTTCAAATAGATAAAACCAGAGAAGTCCGAAAATCTGACAGAAACACACAAACATGACCAGCGAATATCTTTAAACCTGTATCCATGTTAGTTCGACGTTCTTCTAGGGTTGCAAGAGACGTTCAGTGCACGACAGTTCAGTGAAAGACACACGTCAATGGTAGCATGATGTGTTAAACATCATGCTACCATTGACGTGTGTCTTTCACAAGTAAACATAGCTACGTCTCAATTTACTATAGTTTCTTTTAGCGCTTTGATACCTATCTTTATTCGTTTTAAACCATGAAGCTATTTATCATCATAATAAATCGTTGCTTATGTAACAAATCTGAATAAACTATCCGGAAATACATATAAACAGGCTGTCAGAGATGGGAAACGTAGCAATACCGAGCACCCAAAGTGACATTGAGACTGGAGTTGAATAGAGTCTTCAGATGACAAACGTGCTGAAGAAGGAAGAGGACTTTTACAACGTTTTACGCCATCAATGATCTAGCAGTAATTGGCTGCAATACATTGTCAAAGACTTATTAATGTGCAGCATCATGAAACAAGTCACTTCTGCAGACAGATAAATGAATATCTTGGCTCTGATGATTCAGTATTATAACGTCCAGCATGAGATACTGCCCAAACAATCTCCATTATATTTAATATATAATAGAAAACACAGACGTTCAATTAATAAAATAATAGTTATTTCAGATATTTTAGTGCATAGATCTCTTTATATATAAACAAATCAATCAACTGTTGTGACAGGAGAAGTGCAGACATATATTATTGTACCAGTATTGAATTTACTTTGTTTGTGTATTGCAGGTCTGTAGGGAAATATTGTTTATCTTTCAATTTCAACACAGAATAATTAAATTTTATCAACGTTGACTTGATAACTTGAAATGAAGTTCATTGAAGTTCATTAGCATGGTGGATGTTATTAAATTGGAAGGAAGTAATGTCTATTTTACAACATGTTTAGATTTTCTGAAATTATCTTGCTTTGGCTGCAATATTTAGGTTATTGTTCCATTTAAAAAGTTACTATTTTCAAACAAGTTTTTTAACAAAGCGTTTAAAATAAAATATCATTTTTGAAGGTAAAAGACTTCAGATATTCATTATTTCATTTAATTTTTATTTAAAAAGATATTACCATGTGTGGAAGAAATTCTCCACCGATTTTGCTTTCAGATCACCGAAGAACCGCAAAGAAATAACTTGAATTACTATCATTTTCGTACTCATATTTTTCATACATTGACGAAGATTGACGTTTGAAATCTAAGCTATATGACAAACATGATTATTTTAACTTGCCAATTGTGCACTTGCCCTTTCTGAGCAGCAATACGCCTGCCTCTCAAGACAGTGAAGTGTATATTTCACAGTTGATTCGTTACTGTGGAGCGTGTAGTTTATACAGTTATTTCTTTGAATAGAGCAAAAACATTGTCCCAAGAGCTGCTAGGTCAGGGAGTTGATCGGCCTTTGTTACTTTTATCCCTCCATAAATTTAATTATGGCCGTCACCATGACATCGATAAAAGATATGACATGTTTTTGTCCCGAATTTCAGCTAGATTTTACGTCTTTACGGGTTTGACATAACGAGTTTTCATTTTTATTTCCGTGCTTTGTGCTGTCTGATGTCCTTGTTTGGTAGTAGTTGATATGGCAAAAAGCCGTAGGTTTTCAAAAAACGTTTTT
>MJUU01011555.1:0-15809 GCA_002080025.1 Modiolus philippinarum
CCACGACGCCAGAGGTGACCACCACCACCACAACATTGCCAGCCACTACTACCACTTCCACCACTTTGCCTGTATTGACCACAACAATTGAACCTAAAGTGGGTAAGAGAAAAACTAATTCTTAACGAAGCATAAAAATGAAGTTTTATTGTTATCTTTTGTTACATGAATGTGAATTTATTCAGGTATTGTAATTTCCCTATTGAACAATTTATTACTGGGTATTGTATATTTACCAAGACAAAAAGTTCTTTTCTGTTATCTATGCAGAGAAATTCCCAGTTGCAAATTCAAGTCAAATTACTTCTCTGTATCAAGAAACAGTTCAGTTTTAATTTTTTTATAACTTATTGATTGGTTTCTTCATAAAATTTGCTGATTTATTCTTCAGCTATCAATTTTTTGCCTATTTTCCTGAACACATTAGACGCAGGCCTCTGTTTGAAATGATTAGAAAATCGGGGGTTGATTTGGTTATTGTAGTTGAAAACACTGTGCCAATATGAATGGAATTTTGTCACAATAGTCATTGGTTGGGCCCTATAAATTCTATCCAGCAGGTCCACACCCCATCCAAGCTAGATAACAGCCAGCAGTGGACATTGTTTAACATTGAACCCTTTGAAAAGCACAATGAAAGATTTTCTTCTAAGAAACTACTTGTCTAAATAGAACTGACCTCATTCAAAATGGTCCTAATATGGTCCCTTGCAAAGAAGGCATCTGGCAGGTATGTACCTCATCCTTGATGCATGGGTGCCAAACGAGGAACATAGATAAACATTACATCCTAAAGAAAATACATTTAAAGATCTTGTGTAGGAACTACTAGTCCAATAAGAACCATATTTAGTCAGAATGATCTTTGGTAGTTCCTTTTAAAGAACCATCTGTCAGGGCCATACTTAGTCAGATTGATCTTTGATGGCTCCTTTCAAAGAACCATCTGTCAGGGGCCATACTTACCGGTAGTCAGAATGATCTTTGATAGTTCCTTTCAAAGAACCATCTGTCAGGGCCATACTTAGTCAGAATGATCTTCGATAGTTCCTTTCAAAGAACCATCTGTCAGGGGCCATACTTAGACAGATTGATCTTTGATGGCTCCTTTCAAAGAACCATCTGTAAGAGGCGTACCTGTTCCAAGATGGCCATCAGCATGAAATGTAGTTCTTGTTGGAAAAGTCATTCATATCTGTAAGTCAAGTCTTGGATTTTTTGAGAAATACAGGCTCTTTAGGGTCATGTTCCAAAAATCTTTTCCTAGGAAATAACCTGGCACAATCATCCTTACAATGGGTATTTTTCAAATCGTATCTGAGAATTCCAAAAATGATGTGGTTAAAATGGGTTGATCCTTTGCTTGTTTTTTTCCACGTATTTCTAGAAACTTTGTCTCATGTGCATTTACTCCATATCCTTTCATTCACCATTCCTTTATATACCCAATATCGGTCATGCTGAATTTACATGCCTGAAAACCAATGAACGTCATCAATGCAAAGAAAGAAAAAGTCAAACAGTGTGACTTGCCAGTTAAGTCTTTGAACTATATTTACCTGAAGATAGTTCTTTTCTGAACAATGCAAAGAAATATACTTTTTTATACCCCACCAGCCACCCCCCCACCCCCACCCCCACTTTGAAAAGTGGGGGTAAATAGTGATGGGGGTGTCCGTCCGTCCGTCTTTCCGTCCTTTTGTCCGTTACACCTGAGGGTACCCATCTCTTATCCGCTACTCCTCCTGAACCAGTGAAAAGATTTTCATGAAACTTTAACACAGTCTTTATGACATAATGTAGATGTGCACCTTCTATTTCAGAATTTGATTTGATGATTTTTAAGGTTTCCCATAGCAAAACATGGACTTGGCCATTACATTACAAGTGGGTACCCACCTCTTATCTGCTACTCCTCCTGAACCACTGAATAGATTTTCATGAAACTTTAACGCAGTCTTTATGACATAATGTAGATGTGCACCTCCTATTTCAGAATTTGATTTGATCGATTTTTGGGGTTTCCAATAGCAAAACACGTACTTGGCCATTACATTATAAGTGGGTACCCATCTCTTATCCGCTACTCCTCTTGAACCACTGAATAGATTTTCATGAAACTTAAGTCTTTATGACATAATAGAGATGTGCACCTCCTATTTCAGAATTTGATTTGATTGATTTTTGGGGTTTCCATAGCAAAACATGGACTTGGCCATTACATTAAAAGTGGGTACCCATCTCTTATCCGCTCCTCCTCAACCACAGAATAGATTTTCATGAAACTTTAAAACAGTCTTTATGACATAATGTAGATGTGCACCTCCTTATTTTAGAATTTGATTTGATTGATTTGTTAGGGTTTCCCATAGCAAAACATGTACTTAGCCATTACATTACAAGTGGTGTCTCTTATCCGCTACTCCTCCTGAACAACTGAATAGATTTTCATGAAATTTTAACACAGTCTTTATGACATAATGTTGATGTGCACCTTCTATTTCAGAATTTTATTTGATTGATTTCTAATTTCTGGAATCAAATGGGGGTGCAGTTGGTATTTATTAGTGAGCTTTGCTCATAGTTTTTCTTGTTAAGACTATGAATTTGACATAGAAAAAATATTGGGAGGGTACAATAATTTTGGATATTTACTGTTTTCTTTGGCCCTATATAACTTATCATTTAGAAAATGTCTACCATTTAAAAATAAGGGGTTTCATTACACAAGAAAAAAATTGGATATCACTGAATGCAATTTAGCCTTTGGCAAGTTTATTATGTTTGGAATCACATAGTGAGAGTTGATATTCAGCCATGTATATTTTTTCGATTGTTAAACCTATTTCTTTTATGATTTTTATAAATAATGCAGCCAATTTTCAGTGCTGAACTGTTGTTCTGTATTTGTTTGCTTATGATATCCCTGTTTTATTGTCCCCCGCGGCAACGCGACGGAGGGACATAGTAATGGTCTGCGTCCGTGTGTCCGTGCATACATGCGTCCGTGTGTCACGTTTTTTGTGAGCGCAACTCCTCAGAAACTGCTGGTCAGAATTTATTCAAATTTTACAGGATTGTTAGTCACCATTAGTACTAGATCATATCACATCGCCATTTTGTTCGTCAAATTTTGTTGGAGTTATGGGACTTTGATTATTTCCACATTGTTATACAATGGCAAATCTTGTGGACGCAATTCCTCAGGAACCGCTGGTCAGAATTCATTCAAGTTTTACAAGATTGTTAGTCACCATTAGTACTAGATCATATCGCATTGCCATTTTGATTCATTAAATTTTGTGGAAGTAAAAGGACTTTGATTATTTTCACATTGTTATACTATGGCAAATCTTGTGGACACATCTTCTCAGAAACAGCTGGTCAGAATTTATTCAAATTTTACAGAATTGTTAGTCACCATAAGTACTAGATCATATTGCATCGCCATTTTGATTCTTCAAATTTTGTGGGAGTTATGGGACTTTGATTATTTCCACATTGTTATACAATGGCAAATCTTGTGGACGCAACTCCTCAGAAACCGCTGGTAAGAATTTATTCAAATTTTACAGGATTGTTAGCCACCATTAGTACTAGATCATATTGCATCGCCATTTTTATTTATCAAATTTTGTGGGAGTTATGGGACTTTGATTATTTCCACATTGTTATACAATGGCAAATCTTGTGGACGCAACTCCTCAGAAACCGCTAGTCAGAATTTATTCAAATTTTACAGGATTGTTAGCCACCATTAGTACTAGATCATATTGCATCGCCATTTTGTTTCATCAAATTTTGTTGGAGTTATGGGACTTTGATTATTTCCACATTGTTATAAATGACTTTGATTATTTCCTAATTGTTATAAAATGGCAAATCTTTTGGACGGAACTCCTCAGAAATTGCTGGTCAGAATTCTTTCAAATTTTACAGGATTGTCAGTCACCATTAATACTAGATCATATCGCATCCCCATTTTGATTTGTTAAATTTTACGGGAGTTCTGGGGCTTTATCGACTTAATGCATAATACAACATAGGAAGACTTTGTGGACACATCTCGTCATAATCCAATTAAGGGATTTTGCTGAAATTTTGCTTGCAGGTTTGTCACCTAATGCTGTTGATCATATCGTGCCGCCATTTTGATTTGCAAAATTTTACATGAGAAATGGGACTTTATCGACTTTACTGCAGCAGCAGGGGACATAGCTACGCGTAGCAATCTTGTTAGAATAGCAACAACATCAATATTGTAGATGACGTTAATTACTGCCAATGAGATCTCGCCACAGGCCAATAGAAACCTCAGACAAATGATAGCACATCATGCATGAGGTGCTATAACCAAGGCCCCGACCAATGAAATTCCTGTGAAAGTTGTATCAATAATTTATATCCAACTCTAGCTTCAAAGTCTCATTGTGTACCATAAATAACCATTCATGCAAAGATTATGGTGAATCATACTAAAAAAAATCTAATATTCAACAGAGATGTGTATTGATAAAAAGTTACTCACATGATGAACTAATGTAAGGAGTTCTGCCTTTCGTTTAATCGTTTTGCGTTTTTGCCAATTGTGAAGTTGATATTCATCACAAATGATAAGATACTGTGGAAGTACTTTTATTCGTGGACATCAATTTTCGTGGTTTGCATAAAAATCACAATTTCATGGGTACTTAAATTCGTGGTTTCGAGTTCTTTGCATTGAAACCTTACGGAAAAATGCATTTCAATGGGAACTTAATTTCGTGGTTTTAGCATACCACCAAATCCACGAAAAT
Source organism: Modiolus philippinarum (assembly GCA_002080025.1). Taxonomy (NCBI): domain Eukaryota; kingdom Metazoa; phylum Mollusca; class Bivalvia; order Mytilida; family Modiolidae; genus Modiolus; species Modiolus philippinarum. The sequence continues at coordinate 4,797 of MJUU01011555.1, forward strand.
TGGAACCCCACGAACAATAGTCCTTTCACAGTAAACCATTCACCTATTTTGTTGTATATTTAGGAAATGAAAAATATATATTTTTTTACCATGTTTATAGATTTATTTGAGTTTGGTCTGACCTCAGAAGATGAACAAGGTACACTGGGTGATGATGTATTAGTAGCGGCAGTATATAATCCTGTAGGATTCACATGTAATTGTGAAATATCACATCTAGCATATGTAAGTAAAACATGGTATACTGGGTGATGATGTGTTTGAAGCGACAGTATATAATCCTGTAGGATTCACATGTAATTGTGAAATATCACATCTAGGATATGTAAGTAAAACATGGTATACTGGGTGATGATGTGTTTGAAGCGACAGTATATAATCCTGTAGGATTCACATGTAATTGTGAAATATCACATCTAGCATATGTAAGTAAAACATGGTATACTGGGTGATGATGTGTTTGAAGGGACAGTATATAATCCTGTAGGATTCACACGTAATTGTGAAATATCACATCTAGCATATGTAAGTAAAACATGGTATACTGGGTGATGATGTGTTTGAAGCGACAGTATATAATCCTGTAAGATTCACATGTAATTGTGAAATATCACATCTAGCATATGTAAGTAAAACATGGTGATGATGTGTTTGAAGCGACAGTATATAATCCTGTAGGATTCACATGTAATTTTGAAATATCACATCTAGCATATGTAAGTAAAACATGGTATACTGGATGATGATGTGTTTGAAGCGACAGTATATAATCCTGTAGGATTCACATGTAATTGTGAAATATCACATCTAGCATATGTAAGTAAAACATGGTATACTGGGTGATGATGTGTTTGAAGCGACAGTATGTAATCCTGTTGGATTCACATGTAATTGTGAAATATCACATCTAGCATATGTAAGTAAAACAAGGTATACTGGGTGATGTGTTAGAAGCGACAGTATATAATGCTGTAGGATTCACATGTAATTGTGAAATATCACATCTAGTATACGCAATTATTACAAGGTACACTGGGTGACAATGTGTTAGTAGCGGCAGTATATAATCCTGTAGGATTCACATGTAATTGTGAAATATCACATCTAGCATATGCAAGTAGTATATTAGTCTAAAATTCTATTCCTTTTCGATATTTTTATTGAAAGTGTTGCAGGATGCAACAGCTTTCCTTGTCACGATAAGATTCAATGAAAAGTACTACGAAATCAAATCGGATGCACAATTGGTAGGTTGTGAAGCAGTAGAAAAAGTCCCAGTGCCTTCACAATAATCTGACCGCTATGGTGAAAAATAATTATTAGCAATGGATATCGAGCGTTAATTTGATACTTTAAATCAATTTCTTCACAGGAAGAAAACTCAACCAAAAAAAAAATCGGGTGTGGAAATTAACGAACACGTGCTTGGCGAATGAATACATTGTCCAATTTTATCTATCACATGACCAGCATATCACCTGATGAACAATCTAAGAGTGTGAATATATATTGTCCCCGATTTAATGCAGAAATTGCAGGTGTTAAGTATAGAAGAAGACGAACATTTCAATACAAAAGATGATTCAATTGACGTTTTAATCGAAATCTTTAACAAGTTAGATTGCAATGCAATCTCAGGTAATGGAGAATTAAAGAACACGTGCTTGGCGTATGAATTATATCTATCACATGACAACAATAGTCACGTGAAATAAATATTTAGCTTGTTAAAGATGGTGTTCATCTGCATACAAAAAGGCGTACAATATCGTTTTTGCGTAATATGACTATACACAGTAAATATACTAATTTTCAGATGTAGAAGTCGTTTACGTGGTTAGGTGACATGGCATTTGACATCTTAATTTTTACAGATAATAAGCACCCAGGTTTACGGGGGGCAATATGTGCACTTGGAAGCTTTATGTTAGATTAATGGGCAGATTTTCAAAAAATAACACGACTTAATTTGTCTTCACATAACTGGTTTTGAATGAAAAACTGAGTCACATTTTTATCTGAACAACCAAAATGAATAATTGGTCATCGCGTAATAGCAGATTCTGTCTAAATAATGCCACAACACATACAAAAGGGCATTTGTATAATTTTATAATTGGTCCAATTCTCATTTATTTATATGACAGCAACACTTTCAGCAGTGCTGTCAGCACTTTGATCTGTTTTTAACCAGTGTCATATGGAATTTTGAACCTCCAAAAAATTGACCCTGGGTTCAAAATTCTATATGGAAAATTGACCCGGGGTCAAAATACCATATGGAAAATTTACCCTGGGGTCAATTTAATTCCATTTTATTTTTGAACCCCATCATGGAAAATCGAACCCCCTGTATTTCATATTCACAAAAAGGGGGTTCAAAATTCCATGGTAGGGGGGTCAAAATACCATGGTTGACAAAATGTCACAATTTTCAGATGGGGTGCAAATTTCCATTATAGGGGGTCAGAATACCATGGCAGCATAGAGAATTAATATCTTAACATACAATTTACATGTTTTGAAAAGGGGGTTCAAAATCCCATGGTAGGGGGGTCAAAATACCATGGTTGACGAAAAGTCACAATTTTCAGATGGGGTTTAGAAATTCTATTACAGGGGGTCAGAATACCGTAGCAGGACAGAGACCGATTTTCCTGTACGGAAGCAAGACTTGGGGATAGTGTTTCCGTCGGCGGCGGCAACAATTGCAAACTATTGTGAATTAACAAGCTTATGTTAGTTGTAGGTCCATAGTATTTGATGTGCAGTTGCATTATTATGGGTACAACTCAAATCCCTACTTAGATTGTGGCCCTGGCCCCTTAGTCATGCATGAACGATCACATTAAGTTTTTAGCAAGCAGTTTGTACAGCCTATACCAGTAGTCCTAGGCATTTGATATTTGACATGCAGTTGTGTCTAGGGGAGTACATACCGATTTCAAGCCCGGATAGTGGCCCTGGCCCCTTAGTCATGCATGAACGATCACATTAAGTTTTTAGCAAGCAGTTTGTACAGCCTATACCAGTAGTCCTAGGCACTTGATATTTGACATGCAGTTGCGTCTTGGGGAGTACATACCGATTCCACGTCCCAATGGTGGCCCTGGCCCCTTAGTCATGCATGAATGATCACATTAAGTTTTTAGCAAGCAGTTTGTACAGCCTATACCAGTAGTCCTAGGCACTTGATATTTAACATGCAGTTGCGTCTTGGGGAGTACATACCGATTCCACGCCCAGATGGTGGCCCTGGCTTCTAAGTCATGCATGAGTGATCACATCACAGTAAACACAGTTAGATTATATTTTAATTTTATTGCCGCTGCAGTAGATCAATGTGCAAATTAAGGCAATGCAGGGGCGGGCGAGACATATCCTGTGTCCACAGCTTATTCAAGGAGTTATGGCTTTGAACTTAAAAATTTTTAGGTGTTTTGACCATATGCTTGTAAGCGCAACTCCTAACCGTTTAACAGAATTTGATGAAACTTTGTATGTAGTTAGGACATCATATGTAGATGTTCATATAGTCGGAGATTTTTCATTTTGCATTTTTTCCAGAAGTTATGCCCCTTTGAACTTTGAAATTTATAGGCGTTTTAACCAAATGCCTTTTGTTTGGCTTTTGAGTTAAGTATAACTTTTCAGTGATTTTTAAGAGTGATAGCATTCACTGCACAAATTGAGAGGAGGTATAATAAGTCAAACAGCTTTTCACACAATTTAAGTACCTATTTCTCCATTCAAATAGTGAATGAAAACCTGGTTTGATGTCGTATCGACATCCGGATTATGTTGTATCGACATCCATTTCTTGCTTAATTTGTATATTTGGTGTAACTTTACTATTTAATTGTTGCCTACCATACCATTTTACTTTGCTTGATGAACAAAATAATTGAAAAAATTGAAAGGTTATTCACCTAATTTTTGTAAATTTTATACGACACCAAAATTTTGAAGTCTAATTATGGTATTGGCATTGGTGTTGGCATCATCGTTGGCTTTGTTGTTGTGGTTGGAGTCTATGGCCAGTGAACTTTGCTTCTAGACAAATCATTATCAAATTTTATTGATTTTCTTGGCTCATACAATAATGCCCTGCCGTTAAGCGACAGGGGCATTAAGTTTTACCCTTGTCCATACCTACGGACCTACGTACATCTGTACATATGTCCAAGAATTTTCATCAAGGATACCTCTGCTAGTGAATGCAGTAATGATTTGACCTTTGGTATGATGAGTTGTACAGTGTCTCCTATTTTCAAGTCTGACTCATCTACTTCCTGTTTACCGATAACTATCTGGCAGGGCATCCGTGTCTCATGGATACATTTTCTTTTATTTAAGTTTTGGTTCTTGGTCCCTCCAGTTTTCCTTGGAAGGGGACTTTTCAGGAACACCCCAAGCATCTGTGTCCTTGTCTGTGTCTATGTCTTTGTAATCTTTCGCATTTGGGCTATATTTCTGCAAAACTGTGCATGGTAGGGTCATCAAACTTTACACGCAGGTGTATCTTGGGTGGACTGATGGTGTAAGATAATTAGGGCTCTTTGATCCATATTTATGCTTAATTGGCTTCCATTCAAATTTATAACCAAGTTCATATCTCAGTCAATATACATGGTAGGATCATCTAACCTTGCATATGCATGTATCTCTGACGGTAGGTCAGATTCCAGGCTAAATTAGGTCTTTTTTACCGTCATTTTATGTTTGATTTGAATTCAAGTTTTAGACGAGTTCATGTCATTATACATTGTAGGATAATGGATAATTTAACCTTGCATGTGTATGCATCCCTGATGGTAGGTCAGCATGCAGGCAAAATTAGATCACTTTGCCAAATATTTTGCTGGATTGACTTACATTCAAGTATATGGAAGAGTTGCTATATTGGTCACTTAATAATTTATGTTAGAATAAAGTAATCATGCATATGCATGCATCCCTCGGGATAAGCATCCAGGCAAAATTATGTCACTTTAACCTTTATTTTACATTTTAGCAACTTAAATTCAAGTTTATGGACGAGTTCAGATCTTTGCCACTTTACATGGTAGGATCTTGTTACCTTACATATGCATATATTTCTGACTGCATGTCGGCATTCAGGCAAAATTAAGTCACTTTAAATGGTGTTTCTTCTTTGGATTCTGTGGAAATTAATCTGTCAGTTGTGTAATGAATTTAGTATAGCTTATACCATTTTCCAAGCCAAAAGGGATCAAAGGGGCTAAAATTTGTTTTTATAAAGTACCTAAAATTTTGATTTATGCCCCTGCCATTACGCAACGGGGGCATTAAGTTTTACCTTTGTCTGTATGTATGTACGTCCTAAATTTTTGTCAAGGATTTATCAGCTTGTATACGCATGAATGATTTGATATTTGGTCTGAAGCTGTTTTACAATCAATTGTACCGCATTTCCTTTTCAAGTCCTCCACTCATCAGCTACCTGTTTGCTGATATCTATCTGGCGGGACATCCATGGTACACATCTTTTATTTCATAAGATTTTAATTGTGTGTGTGTCTGATAGTAAAAATGCTTTGAAAATGAATTCTCCCTATATATCATACCCCCATTCGTGAGTGGATGGTATATTGAAATACTTTTGTCTGTCAGTCCTTCCGTCCATCCTTCTGTCCATCATTCCTTCCGTCCATCCATCTATCCTTCCATCCGTATGTTCGAAGTTTGTCACACTTTTCTCAGCTACTGCTTGGCTGATTTATTTGAAATTTGGTATTTGAGTTTTTATATAGGGGAATGCGTTCTAAGAGATTTTGGTCACCCTATGATATCAACTTACTGTTTGGCAGGACTTGGCCATTTTTCCCTTTATTGAACATAGTGAAAATTTTCGTCATATTTTCTCAGCTACTTCTAATCAGATTTATTTCAATTTATATATAGGGGGAATGCATCCTGAGCAATGTATGTCACCCTGATATCTCCAGTTTGGCAGGACTTAGCCAATTTTCCCATTTGAATGTTTAAGTAAATATGAGTGGGGGTACACCTAGCTCGACAACGCATGCAACCTCATGTTTTGTTATGTTTGGCATCAACACTGAACTACCAGGTTTAGTTGTGTGATGTGAAGGAAAATTTTTGAACATAAATGAAATGGGCAGTTTTTCTACAAAAGTACTTGATAGTGCAACAGCTATGCCAATAGGATAAGGCATGAAGTTATCAGTATCTAAGATGACTGACAGTGGGGAAGTTAGTTTAACAGTGGACCATAAGGCAAAAAACTGTTCAAAGATCTCTTAAAAACTATTAGTCCAATGTTGAACATAGATGAACATTGGACCCTTAAGAAAGACGGTTCAAAGTTAGTGTTTTACTGTTCTGTCTAATACATTTGAATAGGCATTGAAATTTATCCAGAGGCTAATTTTGGTGCTAGATTGTCAACCGTGTAGATACTGAAAATATGTACGGCACTCTAGTCCAATTAAAAAAAGTACCTAGCAATGGTAATAAGAGGCCTTTGGATGTCCATTTTAAAATCATATATTATTGGCCTGTTCCCAGTTCAAATCGTCCACCAATGGGAAACAAGGTTCAACTTTGGTTGCTATTAGAAAACTGGTCTGAGATCTTCCCTGGAACTATGCAAGGAAAAGAAAAAAAAATGGAAAATGAAATGACATGTCCTTGATATTTATAAAAATTTTGAAAGAGAGTTTGGCATTACCAGTAGATTGCTTTTTGTTCTAAAAAATGTTGTTTTAATTCCTAACAATTGTTTAAGCTTGCATTTATCAATGGTTTTTTGTAGATCTACTCCAATGGATATGTATCTTTAGACACTCCATATGCATCAAGTGTTCCAAGGCAGTTTCCATCGTCTTACACCAATGAGGTTAAAATGTTTTCACCATTTTGGACAGACATTGCTCCTTCATCAAGTACTCGTTTCTGGTACCATTTTTACAACCTGTATGAACCAGATTCTACAACCTCAACTTTCCTCACAAATGTCACAGATTTTCTGCAGAATAACTACCCTGACAGTGAACAGGTTGCTACGTTTGAACCAAACACAGTTTTGAAAGTCACCTGGGAAAATATATACCCAAATCCAGTGGTAGAAACAGAGGTTAGATTTTTTGGTGTTTTTTTAAAGTCTTTTCATAGCTGTGAAGAATGATGAAGTGAGGCCTAAGTGAAGTATGACAACAACAAAGCAGTGCAATGGCACAAACTATAAAAAGTTTGTCTTAAAATCTTTGATGTATTAACATTTTTTAAAAATATGATGTGTGTGAACCAATGCCTGTTTAGTCTATTGTCTGTCAATGCTTAGTGCTGTGGTATACAAGGTTAAATTGTCATGTTTTCTACCAATTGGAGCATAGAAATCTCGGATTTTCACAAGCTTTTCCCACTGAATTTCAGGAATATATCTTGAAAACTCTGCTTCCAAGAAGAAAAAGGATTTTCCAAACCCATGATTTTGCTTATTTTTTAAGTGACGCAATTAGATAAATAGTCTAATGATGGCCAAAATTATTCATCTGTTGATGATGATTAATTTTATGCTCTTGATTGAATTTGGCTATTTTACAAATATAAACAAAAACAAGCAGAGGTTGTCGCAAATGACAGCTATCCCTGCACTCCCTGTTTGACACAAAAACAGTTGTTATACATCCTTGGCATAATTTTTCTCAATATTTATGAAATCAAACTATTTTTACTTAAAAAACTCTAGGATATATGATTGTTAGGTAGAATTCCAAAAAATAAGCTGTCTTTGAGACTTTCAGGAAATTTACGAAGATTATAATTAAATATTTTTGAAATCCAATTAATGAAAATTTCTCCTGTACTACCGGTACACGAACAATTTTTGTAATCCAAAACTGTAGGAGTAGTTTGTGTCGCATGCAACATGTATCAAAATCAACATTTTGGGATCCTCTTGTTTGCATTGACACTAATACCAAAAATCCGAAAGCTTATTGTGTATCTACAGTATACGAGCAACAATTCCATAACAAAATTAAAATCCTAATTCCAAAAATGTAGGAGTAGTTTGTGTCACATTGTTTCGGACAGACAGACAGATGGACGGATAGACAAACGGGCAGACAGATGCAAAAACAGTATCCCTGAATTTTCTTCAGAAAGTGTTGGGCTAAAAAAAAATCTTGTTTTAAGAAATGAACACAACCACAACAGATATAACTGATCTCTTTTGATACATAGCATGATAATCTCAAGATAATTTAAAATTTAAGAACAGAACAGTAAACAGCTGAGGGTAATTTTGAAATTCTGATGACATTGAATATTGTTAAATTTTAAGAACTGAACGATACAGCTGCTTATCGTAATAGACCTTATCCGAGCTCTTGTGACAGGATTTACCAGATCACGTCACAGTATAGAAAACGTTACGTCATAAAGCCTAAGACGTCATAAAACTATGTTGTTGAAGTACATTCTTGGTCACATGGNTAAAACGACGCCTCATCATGATTTTGAACCAATAAAAATAAAAATCTTCTCCCTCCCTGCCTCATCATTTTTTCAGAAAAATGGCCTGAGAATCTAATCATTATTTTTGTATGGCCTAAACAGCTGAGGGTAATTTTGAAATTCTGATGACATTGAATATTGTTGAATTTTAAGAACAGAACGATACAGCTGCTTATCGTAATTGTCATGGAACAGAGTACAGCAGATAATTTCTGATGCACTCTATAATTATATCCTATCTCTATGGAAACATGACTTGATATTTATATATGCTAATTTTATTTTAAGAATGGAACAGTACAGCTGTTGATAATTTCTGATGGCACTACTACAATTATAAGTTATCTGTACGGAGACATGACCTGGTCACAAAACGTAAAACAAGATGTTATGTCATCATGGCAGTGTGACGGTACAACAGGATATTACAATCATCCAGCATCGGGTGATCCGTCTCTTTCCACAGAAGTTTTTACATCTTCAAACAGCAGTAAGTCAAACTTATCTACCTCTGGTTTATTGAAAGGGAGGCACAGTTTCAGGCCTTTTCATGAAGTCACATTCAATCTCAGTCAGTTTACATGGTAGGATCAACTAATGCACGCATCTCTTGTAGTAGGTCAGCATTTAATAGGGCAAATGAGGTTGCTTTGACCTATATTTTCCACTTGATCAATTTGCATGTATGTCAAAGTTTTTGGAAACGTTCAGACTCGAGTCTTTATACATGTAAGAATTATCTAATGCAATTATTCATGCTTTTTTTTATGGTAGGTCACCACCCAGGCAAACATTGCCTACTGTGACAGTATGCTATATGAGGCAATTAAGCTTTGTAATCCTTACCTATGTTTTTAGAATTAATGCCACTAAATTTTATCAGAATTTTGTAATTTTTTTCCCCACTTGTACTTGAGATTGTAATTTACCATTTGTAATTTTCCTTGTATTAGAAATTTGTAAATGTTTCAAGACTATAATTTAAAGAAATGGAGTAACATTATGTTCAATATTAACTTGTTCCCTTTTTGTCAAAGTTTATTTTGAGCACACCTGGCCAAAGGCCATGTGAGCTTTTGCCATCACTTGGCGTCTGTCGTCCGTTAACTTTTATTCAAAGATTTTCTCCTCTGAAACTGCTGGGCCAATACTAACCAAACTTGGCCTGAATCATCACCAGGGTATTCTCTTTCAAGTTTGTGATTTTTATGTCCTTAGACCAAACAACATGGCTGCTGTTGCTAAAAATATAACATAGTGGTAAATTGCCGTTTTTTTGCAAATTACTCGAAAACCGTTACAGATATAAAAAATCTTACAGTTTTAAAAAATGATCAGCATGATGAGATCTACCCACTCTGCAATTTTGAAGAATATCTGATAACCCGTCCTGGAGTTATTGCCCCTTTTCCGTAAAATTTTGGTTTTTTTGTTACTTTTAGTCTTATATATTGAAAATGGTAGAAGACAGAGGTGAAGTTTAAATAACAAAAATTGTCAGCATAGTAAGATCCACATTTCCTGCAATTTTGAAGAAAATCTTGACGACCCACATGGCCCCTTTTTAGCTCACCTGGCCTGAGCTATTGCCATCACTTGGCGTCCGTCGTCGTCCGTCCGTCGTAAACGTTTTCAAAAATCTCCTCTGAAACCACGTGCCAATTTGAACCAAACTTGGTCTGAATCATCACCAGGGAATCTAGATTCAAAATTGTGTTCGATTAGTCCGAAAACCAAGCAACATGGCTGCTGTTACTAAAAATAGAACAAAGGGGTAAATTACATTTTTTGCAAATAACTCGAAAACCGTTACAGATATCAAAAATCTGATGGAGAGTGAAAATATTCAGCATGTTAAGATCTACCCGCCCTGCAATTTTAAAGAAATTCCGATATCTAGTGTTGGAGTTATTGCCCTTTTTCCGTAAAATTTTGTAAATTTTAATTTATATATATTTTTTATTTTAAAAAGTGTAACAGATAGAGGTCAAGTGTAAATTACAAAAAGGTTCAGCATATCAAGATCTACCCACCCTGAAATTTTGAGGAAAATCGAAAAATCTTTGTAGGAGTTGTTGCCCTTTTTCATGGAATTTTCAAATTTTCATATTTGGTCTTTTATATCCATAACGAGAGAAGATGAAGGTTTAGTGTAAATTGATTAAAATGTTTGCCATATGCTATGGCAACGTGTAAACTGGTGTGTAAAATTGTTCATTGACCACCATTTTCAAAATGGCCAGCAAAAAAGGCGGGAAAATTCAACATTGTCCGATTTCAATGAAATTTGGTTTCCAAGTGGATATTGATGTTGGGACTTCAAAACAGGTACTGAAAATCGACCTGAATGTATTCCATGCAATTGTCCTTATACAATTCAACATGTTTTAATTGAATGTGTAGATGTTGCCGATATCAGGCGTGATTTTTATTCTGCTTATTGTCTTAAAGATATATTTACAAACGTCGCTGGCGGCAAAATCGTTCAATTTTTAAAAGCAATCAATT
>MJUU01011556.1:10924-29065 GCA_002080025.1 Modiolus philippinarum
AAATAACAATACAAGACCTGGAGACACGTAAAAAAACAGGAAGATTGAGGAAATAACAATACAAGACCTGGAGACACGTAAAAAACAGGAAGATTGAGGAAATATCAATACAAGACCTGGAGACACGTAAAAAAGCAGGAAGATTGAGGAAATATCAATACAAGACCTGGAGACACGTAATAAAACAGGAAAGATTGAAGAAATTACAATACAAGACCTGGAGACACGTAAAAAACAGGAAGATTGAGGAAATAACAATACAAGACATGGAGACACGTACAAAAACAGGAAGAATGAGGAAATAACAATACAAGACCTGGAGAGACGAACAAAAACAGGAAGATTGAGGAAATAACAATCCAAGACCTGGAGACACGTAAAAAAAAACAGGAAAATTTAGGAAATAACAATACAAGACCTGGAGACACGTAAAAAACAGGAAAGATTGAGGAAATAACAATACAAGACCTGGAGACACGTAAAAAAACAGGAAGATTGAGGAAATAACAATACAAGACCTTGAGACACGTACAAAAAGAGGAAGATTGAGGAAATAACAATACAAGACCTGGAGACACGTAAAAAAAAACAGGAAGATTCAGGAAATAACAATACAAGACCTGGGGACACGTAAAAAAACAGGAAGATTGAGGAAATAACAATACAAGACCTGGAGACACGTAAAAAAACAGGAAAGATTGAGGAAATAACAATACAAGACCTGGAGACACGTTAAAAACAGGAAGATTTGGGAAATAACAATACAAGACCTGGAGACGCGTAAAGAAACAGGAAGATTGAGGAAATAACAATACAAGACCTGGAGACACGTAAAAAACAGGAAGATTGGGGAAATCATAATACAAGACATGGAGACGCGTAAAGAAACAGGAAGATTGAGGAAATAACAATACAAGACCTGGAGACACGTAAAAAAAGCAGGAAAGATTGAGGAAATAACAATATAAGACCTGGAGACACGTAAAAAAAACAGGAAGATTGAGGAAATAACAATACAAAATGTTGCCGCAGAAATATTCCATGGTCTGAATAAAAACAACTTTGAACAGGTTATAGTTTAACTCGTAGCATACATTATGTTACAAAAATTAGCCCGACCCATCTCTAATCCCAGGGTTTTGCCAGTTTATACGTTAATGGTTCAAAATTATTATCATGGTTCCTAACTGTTCCCATTACACACAAAGTCTTCTGGTTTCAACTCAATCCATCTCGTGCCTTGTAGAGCCGGGGGCTGATAACATGTTACGATATAAAAATCTTCAATAATATCCTGATGAATATCCATAAATTCTCGTAGCCATCTTAGATGACAGTCGCAGACCCAGGGATTATATCTAATTGCAACACGCGTCAAATTTGGGTTAGAGACTAGATCAAAAGTTTCGGAGTGTAGTGTTGAAAGGTCATTGCCATTGATCCCTATCTCCTGAATGTTTTTCAAAGCATGAATGGCTCCAGCATCAATGTGCTCAATATTGTTATCCTCCAGATTCAAATAAGTTAAGTTACTGAGTCCACTAAATACATCATTTTCTATTACCGATAACTTGTTATTAGGCAGATCTAGTTCTTGTATATTTATCAGATTCTTGAAAGCGGAAGTTGGAATAAAACTGATTTCATTTCCATCGAAGTTAAAATACCTCAATGAAGAAGGAAATTTTGAAATATTTGGGAACATGTTAATTTTATTGACTCTAATATCTAACCTTGTCAGCTGCTGGTTGTTGCTAAAAATTGAAGGTAGAAAAGTTCCGTCGGAAATGTTATTGTTGCTAATATCTATTTCCTGGAGGTAGGTCAAAGGGCTGAACGCATGCTCCTCAATTGTTGTCAATTGTAACTCCTGCATGTAAAGAATCTGGATACGTGGTACACTTACTAAACTATCGGATTTCAACACTGATATGTGATTTCTGTCGAAATATAATGTCAACAAATTCGGCGGAAGTCCTTTTGGAATCGAATCGAAACCACACGCTACTAGATGTAGGATTTGAAGAGTAGAGATATTCAAAACGCCATTTTGAAACACAGAATTATTAAAGATATTACTGCTCAGGACAAGTTCATGAAGATGATATAATCCATAAAAGGCATTCTGCGGAAGGTAATGTATAAAGTTTCCATTTATGTCTAATTTTATCGTAGTATTCGGTAGGCCTTTCGGAACTTCTTTCAGTCCATTCGCACTACAAATAATAGACGTGTTATTATCCAAGCAATCACATCCGGTTGGACAAGATGTTGACAAGACTGAATCTAAGCACGTTGTTATTAATACAACATTTAGTACAAACTTCATCGTAGATCCAACAAGTATAACCATTCTGTAATTACATTGTAGAAATAAACTGACGGAAATATGACGTTGACTCTACAAAACTCATATAGGGTGTTGACTCTACAAAACTCATATAGGGTGTTGAAATTGTCTTTCCCTTTTTTCTGCTATAGAAAAAAAAATACATAAATCGTTTTGTCAGATGTTTATACTGCTATGTAATATTTTTGCTTTTTTGCTTTTTAAAACAAATTGTAATGTGATGTGACAGAAAGTAAAAAATGGATAACAGGAAACATCTACAATGGCTGAAAATTATAATAACATGCCACAATCTGCTAGGAAGCTACACAGGAAAAACACGAATAGGACAAAAGACAAGCAGAAACTTGGGACAGCCGGATTTGGTACCGGCACAAGCAAAAGCCAGCAATAAGGTTAAACCGGTTTTTGGGTACCCAAACCTCCCCTTTATCTGTCCCATTTCCCTATAGTTGAATAAATATACGAATATAACTCAATACAGGTAGACTACTAACTCCATGACCACATTCTTGAAAGGAATGAAATGACTAAATACCAAAGTTACTGTAAATTCTGCATATGCGCATTTCGACAGCTTATGTCTCTTCAGTGCAGATAAAATCTAAACGTTTGGGAGAATATGGGTTAGGGTTAGGGTGAGACAATACGTTAGGGTTAGAAAATGACAATACGTAATTTTGAACGACGGATCAAGGGGTGCTAGCCGCTACACTACCAGCAGACTAGGCTCCTTGAGCATGAAAAATGAAACTCAAAACTTCCCGAAAGGTTTGGTCAAGAATCATTATATATTTCAGTAGACATCGGCAGTATCAGTGATAGGCTAGTATGTGTGTAAAATTTTCAGATCACTAGATCTCAAAGCTAATTTAACGGAAACAAGCAGAATATCCTTTCGTAAAGAACGTAAGTAACGTCCCAGCCTTTCTTGATCTTTAATCATTTTCTTACATTTTAACAACATTTCCGTAAATAAGAGGATTAGAAATACCCTTAGTAATATGCTGTTTGTGAGAAACGCCATATTTAGATATCAGATGTTCATATCTATCATAAAACTTCTTAAATGTATTCAACAACTTATGAAATCTGTAACCCTGTTGTAAGAGCTTGGCTGTAATAGTAAGGTTACGTTCATGAAAATCAGCAAGAGTAGAACAAACGCATGCGAATTGTACTAATTGAGAAAAATACACCACTTAGGATGGAGCCAGAGGAATGTCGCCGTCAAGAAAAGGGAAATTAGAAATAGTGAAATCAAAATCATCCCTTTTATCATATATTTTAATTTTGATTTTACCAGAGTCAATAATAAGAGTTTGATCCAGAAAGGGGTGGTATTTGGAATCATGGTTAGCTTCATTTAATTTCAGTTCTTGTGGGTAAGTGATGTCCACATAATCTAAAAACTGGAGATTGTCAATAGTAGGATATCGTCAATATACCTGTTTTCATTGAAAATTGAAAAATGGTAACCACTGCTTTGTTTGGTTCCGTTTTGGAAGTTTTTTTCATGAAACCTCGTTCATAACAGAGCAGATAAAGATCTGCAATAAGAGGTGCACAATTTGTACTCATGGGAATACCTATGACCTGTTTATAAATAGTGTTGCCAAAACGAACAAAAAGGTTGTCCAGCAAAACATTTAGTGCATTAATCATATTATCACATGTTGAGGAACAATGGTTATTGTAGGTAATATTAGAGAAAAATCCTTGCTTTTGTTAGAAAAAATTAACTGCAGACCAGAAAATTTAAAAGACCATTTAATAAGTTGTCCATAAGGAAGGGTTGTATAGAGTGTCTAAAAAATCATAACTGTCAATGTTTAGACTGGTTTTTGATTTGATTGAAGTTTATCTAAAACTTCAACATAATTTTTCAGACTCAAAAGTAATTTACACCAGAGTTTCGATAGGTTTTTTCACAGTATTTAATAACCAACTCCTTTATACAAGTAAGTGAACTAGTTAAATGGATGGATAAATTAGTAGTAGAACACTCACTATATGCCGAGATAAAACGATGTTTGAAGGGAATTTCTGTAAAGCTTACGAACTAAGTACATGGTAGGCAGGGTGTTATCTTTAGGTAGAACTTTAAGAATATCTGTATCCTTATAATGTTGTTTTGTTAACGTTTTTCGTCCCAATTGGTAAGTCTGAAAGTTTTTGAATTGTCCAGTTCGTTTTGTTGGACATCGATATAGTATTTCTTTCACACGATAGCAACGTTGTCGGAAGCCTTGTCCAAGGGTTCAAACACATATTTTTACCAATATCCTTCAATTTTGATTTGATTCTATTTACATACAGCTTTGAAGGTGACTCAATATATATATCTGTACAAAAACCTTTTCTGTTGGTGACCAAGGTATTATTTTTATCTTTAAACAACCTTAATGACGATACAGTGACTTCCTTTATAGAGCCCGGTTGCTCATAAATAAGCTACTTAAACAAGGGTATGTTACCCAAAACTTGAAGTCATCCCTCCAGAAATTGTACGGTCGACGTCACCATCTTGTGGACTGCTATGGGATATCTGTTTCCCAGATGACAACAGATCTTTTCCTTTAAAGCTTAATTGTTGTTTCCTCTATCGGATTTGACATGTGCAACACGGTGGATGTCTTATAAGGAGCAGGAGATTCTTACTTTACCGGTGCAACTGATCCCACCCATGGTTTTTTTATTTGGTCCGTGTTGTTCATTTTGTGTTTGTTTGCCTTCATTTTTCTTTTCTGTGCCGTACTCATGATGTGTCTCTGTTTCTTTGTTGTTTCCGATGTTGCCATTGTCCTTCGATTATTCGATTTGGATTGACGGTTCGGCCCTCACTGACTTTAGAGCATGTTTATCTGCAATTTCTCGTTCGCATCATTTGGTTCAAAAACGCTTCGAGACAATAAGAGGTGTAAAAACTGCTTGACAGGTAAACAACACGCGTCAAAGAAGACGTACATACACATGTATTGCTGTCCGGAATTACTCCCAACGCAAAAGACGATTTTACCATTATTACCATAAAAGGCGCGGGCTTTTGATTCTGAAGTATTGTTAACAGTTTTGTTCTTTACAGAAAGGGTATCTAATTATATTTAATTATTGGAACAGCCAAATACGGCGACAATTACGGGTGACTTAAACACCAAATACCACAATTGTCATACATTAAGTAATAGTTAAAGGGGTGGTCAAGATGCCTGAGCGCGCAGCGAGAAGGGATTTTTTTTACCACCCTTTTTCTTATGAAGCACTTTAATTCAATTAATTACTCTGAAACATACTTTAACTGACTTAAAGACGGTCGAATATAAAAAATATCACAGAATATGAAAAATACAAAAAAGTATATATCTAAAACTACATGCTGACATCTCGCCATTGAAATAGAATCCTCTACTCTTGTTTATTTATCAGTTTATTTAGACTGCATACATCAATTAGTTAATAAATGTATTTTTTGTTGAACATGCGAAAAGGTTTTCTTTTATATTGATTTTGTTTCAGATATTTGTTTGTTTTTTTTTCATATAAATACCGATTAGATTGTATTTTAAAAATTACCTGGGTCATCGATCTGTTGTCACTTTAAAAATATTTTCTTACATCTCTTTGTTAA
Source organism: Modiolus philippinarum (assembly GCA_002080025.1). Lineage (NCBI taxonomy): Eukaryota > Metazoa > Mollusca > Bivalvia > Mytilida > Modiolidae > Modiolus > Modiolus philippinarum. The sequence continues at coordinate 16,903 of MJUU01011556.1, forward strand.
CTTGAGATCGAAGTCGCGACGTTTTATGAAAGTCTTTTGATCACCTTATATTACAGAAAGGTAGCGCAGGTTCGATCCTTGGACCGGAAATTTTTTCCCACATGAAACTTAAACTTCATCTAATATTAAGGTGAAACATTACAGAAGGTCAAAGTTAAGAATACGACCTATGAATGAATGTGCATAAAAATTAATGAGGTAGAAGTAATTAATTCGAGGTAAATATTTCGGGGTATGTAAATAATTTGAGGTAAATTGTCAGTTAAAGTGCTTCAATATCGAGAGAATCAAAGGAAAGACAAAAGAGAGATGGAATAGTCCAAGGCATGTAGAAGAATTAAAGTGTCTTGAATAACAAAAGAAAAGCTCATAACAGGTCTTTAATGAAGAAAAAATAACAGGAAACACTGACAATGGCCGAACATTATAATCACATGCCACAATCCACCAGGGAACCGCACAAGAAAAACAATAAAATGACAAAAGATAAACATAGACAACGATAGGAACTCGGGATAGCCGGACTTGGTACCGGCGCTAGCAACAGCGGTAGGATTAAAACGGTTTATGAGTACACAAACCTCCCCTTTCTCTATCCTGTTTCCCTATAGTATAGCAAATTATTGCAATTGACAAAGGGGAAATGCATAAATAAGTATAAATTGAAATGCATAATTACAACGAGGAAACATTAATAATCTAAATATGTAAACAACTTACCATCTACACACGGCCATACAGTATGTATTATCATTCAACAATTTTATCAACATTAAACTTTGATTGTTGATAAAACGTCGGTAGGAATACACTTACTAGTGGTATTACGCACAAACCATTCAGATTACCAGAAAAGGAAGATCATGTTTGATCCAAGTTCTTCAATTTCAGTGTCCGTTATATCGATGATGTTCACTCATTATAGAGACAACTGAAACACCATCATCATCGCACCTTGACTAATATGTCTGCTTTATATATGTTTTGTATTTTTTTGAATTGCTTTGACCCCAAGGGGTGTAATTTTGCAATAAAAATTATAGTAATATCTCTGCATTGACAACTCTAGACGTCTGAATACAAAACTACGATAAGCGTGATAATTCTGACTTACCAATAGTGAACTTCCCGTTTCGAGCAGTGATTTCGTCAACTGAGCGAAATTACAATCTCAAAAACTTATACATAAAAGGTATTCATTCACTATTGCAATTGTCACTAACAGTAGTTTTACGGTCGTCACCATGATTTGACAGACCGCGCAACAATGTTTATATTTCTAAGATGAGAATAGATATCTTTGGGTAGATCTATAGTCTCTTTGACACATTCCCCGTTTCCCCCTTTTTTTAGCTCACCTGGCTATGCCAGGGTGAGCTTTTGCTATCACTTGGCATCCGTCGTCTGTCCGTCCGTCCGTCGTAAACTTTTTTCAAAAATCTTCTCCTCTGAAACTACTGGGCCAATTTAAACCAAACTTGGACTGGATCACCACCAGTGTATGTAGTTTCAAAATTGTATCCGAGGAGTCTGAAAATCAAACAACATGGCTGCTGTTACTAAAAATAGAACAAAGGGGGTAAATTGCTGTTTTTGGCAAATAACTCAAAAACCGTTACAGATATCAAAAATCTCACAAGGAGTAAAATTGTTCAGAATGCCAAGATCTATCTGCTCTGCAATTTTGAAGAAAATCGAAAAACCCGTCTGAGAGTTATAACTTTATTAAAAAGCACAATTTTACTCCCTTGGGAGTTGATGGCAATACATATAATTACAGTACAAAATAAACAAATATACAAGACATTTCAAACATAGCACATAAAATAAAGTAAAGAATCATGCAGCTATAGAGTCCACTTTCCTCAGTATTAAAAACTTTTTAATAAATGGAGCAATAAACTGCAAATGATTTGGAGATGACATAATTTTTAAAAGTTATAGCCCTTTTTCCGTAAATTTTTTCAAAATTTGTGTATATTTTATTTTTTTGTTCAAAAACTGTAACAGATAGAGGTGAAGTGTAAATTAAAAAATGTTCAGCATATCAAGATTTACATACTAGTACTCTGAAATTTTGAAGAAGATCCAAAGGCCTGTGTATGATTTATTGGCCGTTTTTCACTATTTTCCCCAATGCCATATGGTTAATTGGTTATTTCCCTTTAAATTCTGTGTTCAAATCTTCTTTGGTTAACTTTTCTCTTTTAAGCTTTAGAGAAATTTCCTGCAATTACTTCATTAAGAAAATTATTTCTTCCATAATTTAGAGCAAAAACAGTGTTTTTGTGCAAATTTCTACAATTATTTGCAAAAACACTTTCTTAATCTTTGCCTTATTTCATGTCATAATGATTTTCCTATATAAATATATTGTGTTTTACAAGGAGTGTAGTTTTTAATCACTTTAACCACTGGTGACATGAATGTTGAAGTAGTTTTTCAGCTTCATAGACTGCTTAATGGTAATAATGTTATTAAATAAAGCCTTTAGTGAGCCTTGAAAACCTCTGAATGGATTTGAACAGAACTGGGCATTAATATATGTAATATGACTTTTATGCCTAAATATCATCCAACATTGCCATCTGCGGGGAACTTAATTTATTACTCGACTGTATGGAAAGAGCATACAAAGAATTTTTTATCTGAAACAACTTGGCTAGTCACAATGTATCTTTGATAGTCCCCTTCAAAACAGATGTCCTTCAAGTCTGCACCTTATGCAAATTGGCTACCAATGGGAAACATAGTTTAATATAGGATTACATTCAAAGATCTTCTTTTTTAAAACCATTTGGTCAGTTGGAAATAAACTTTGGCACATTTACACTTAATTTTCTTCAAAATTGTGTCCTGCAGATCCATCCCTTATCCAAGATGGCATGCAATAGGGAAAATAGTTAATTAAAGTCGGATCATTTAACATAAATGTTTATTTACATAGTTTGAAAATAAGACCCTTTAACATATAAGTTTATTTGAAGTTATGTATTGGCCATGGTCCAGGTGAGCGACACAGGCTCTTGAGAGCATCTTGTTTCTATTTGTTACAGGACTGACAAACACCGACTGTAACAAACCGGACTTTTCACTGGCAGTGTGGCAGGTGCCAAACGCGAAGCAGATAAAAATTTGTCTTCAAAAAACCTGATGATATATCACGGTTTTGTAGAGATTCAAACTTATAATGCTTTTATTTTTGTTGTATTCGTTTTTGTTTGTTTGTTTAGTCTCAGTCATTTCTCGATCGTGTTGTATAAGAAATGCCGTGTTTTTTGGGGGGGGATTAGTGATTTTGGAACTTCCTATTTACTTCTTTTTGTTTCGGTATTCGTTTGCTGATGTATGTTTCCAGCCATTAATCATCCCTCTGTAAGTTTCCCTTTTCATTGATGATCCAGGAGTCCGGAGGTTGAACCTCTCTTTACTCGGAGATATCTAATACATTTTTTAGAGAATTTACGGACAAAATTGGAAATAGTGTGGCATATAATAGCCCCCTTTTTCAGCTCCCATTTTTAGAAGGATTTTGAATATCATATTCCTTCAATCTCAGTATACATCAGGTATTTTTAGTCTAGGGTTGAACGAATGTATTGACGCGAAATAATTAATTAAGACCCGGGGTCTCTCATAGCCCTAATTGTTTTGCGGTTGCCGAATTTTTAGGTAGACCGTCTAAGATTATGAGCATTACGTGGATTTCAAAAAAAAAAAAAACTGTTTCCGTCAAAGAAAATCCTAATCACACGTCGGTGTGATATAAAAAGATTCCGGTACAAAGTGTACGATAATCTGGTTACAACCAGTCCAATGTTTTAGAATTTCATACTTATTTTTAACTTAACATAATCTCAAGTTTCATTTTTTGTTTAATTTACTTTTAAAAACTGAATAATACGATAGCTCAAATATAATTCAGAACGATTAAAACACTTAAACACGCAGACTACAATGGCCACATGGAGCGTTCAACATGTCTTCGAGGGTGAATATCAAGGAATGGACTCCTGCAAATATCAAAAGTGGTAAAATATATATTTGATATATTTATACCATTGTAAGAGAACAATCAACTTTCATCTGTCAAATTAAAATTTCAAATTCAAAAAGAAGGGATGAGGAGGGATTGTAGTAAATAAGTGAAGCGTGATCGGTTGTTTTCAGGAGGCACGATACGTGATGAGGAGAAAAAGTACACGAAACTTGACACGGATTCTAGCGTGCTGTTTGAATATCAACAAATTTTAAATATGCAATATAGGTGAAACTCTTTGACTATTTGTATATAATATAACGTGATTTTATGAAAAGGGGTCCCCTTCCTGACCCCCTGAAAGAAACAGTTACATTTTAAAAACACCTTTCTTTGTAATTTGAATTCATATTCGACATAAAGTAATGAATATCATAATGCATATCAATATTCAAGGCGTCAGTGTTTGAGAGCTTTTCAAACAAAATTGATCAGCGTCAAATGAAACAAAGAGATTGAAAAAGAAAGCAACTTTTTATTAAGTGTACATATATTATACAATAAGCGATAATAGGTGTCAAATCGATTTCAACTCGACTAGCGGAAATTAAATTTATTTCATTGTACATGACATTGTAAATCTATTTTGAGAAAATTACATATTTTTGGAATTTGAAACAGACGATCAATGTTATATGAAATATTTCAAGATTTTGATGACCAAAAATTCATCGATATACGTCCAGTATTCCAGTATTCCAGTATTCTGGTTTGTGAAATAGTATACCACAATTAACCAATAATTACTTCAACAAACGTTGTAGGGGTGGATTTACTGAGAACATAAAATTATTGCATCTATATTTATTTATATGAATTTGTTGTTGTTTTAGTTTTTTTTTGTTTGTATGTTTTTGTTCTGGTCCTGTCTTTTGCTTGGTATTTTGTTTATATTTTGCTTTTTTTGTTGTTTTTTTGTTTGTTTTTGTTTTGTTTTATATTTAATTATTTGCTCGACTGCATGGCCTTGCTATTTTCATTGGATGAAAATTATGATATTGCTGCGGTCAGGTAAGTGGCAAAACTTTTATTGTAATGAAATCAAGATTAACATCCCATGCTTACACAATGTGTTAGATTCATCGATGTAAAATGTGTACATTGTAGATATATCAGACGTGAAAACCTGATAAATGTATACTATGTTGTATTTGCAAAACGGCGAGTCAACGAAAGGTAGAGAGTTTGGGGTGTAAATCTTTATGTCGGTAAACCGAAAGTTTTGCCACTTCCTTGACCGCAGCAATAAAGAGGTAGAGCAAATTTGAGTAGTGACAAACCACCATTGCATTTTCTTACTTTTCCAGATAGCGAGTAATGTACTATAATATTTATTTAAACAGCTTTTTAATGATGTTACACACTAATTGAACTGAACTTACTAAAGCGCATTGTGGAAGGCCTCGTGGTGATTTTTAGATGAAAACCAACAATAAAAGCATAGTTCCATTGCTTGGTTTGATCATGTATTTGTATAGACTTTGTCTCACGTGCATCTATTCCCTAATCTCTTATTATTAATTTCAATTCTTTGACTATGGTCCCATTTGTCTACTGTCAATTTTAATGCCCAGAATTAGGACTACTAGAAAATTTGATAATCATTGTTTTGTCGATGATTGCCCGATATTTGAAGTGCTATATCTTTTTATAATTGTTGTACTGTCGATGTTTTGCACAGTATTTTGAGAACCATAGCTTTATAAGTATTATATTTTCGATTTAAAGCAAGTTATTTTCAGTGATAGATTACACTGCCGATGTTATGCCCGGTATTTTGGATACCAGATGATTTGGCAGCTATTGTACTATCGATTTTTGCAAGATATTTTGAGTACCAGATTGTTCGGTAGTTATTGTACTATCGATTTTTGCCCGGAATTTAGGGTACTAGAATTTTTGATAGTTATTGTACTATCGAGTTTTACCTGGTATTATGAGTACCAGATCCTGTCGAATTGCTTGTCCTGTCTCCTGACCTAGTTTTGTTTGCGGATAAAGACAGTTTCTCCAGTGCATGTATCAATTGAAGTGTTCTCCTATGGAAATTTTGTCATGTATCTGCAATATGGTGAGGTGATAAGTGTCTTTTGACATGTTTCTTAAGAGTTTGCTGCTGTTGTGTTTTGCATGAACTTGTAAAATATCCATTAATGAGATATTGCATTCTTTTTATGATTTCTAAGCCAGCCTTCTCCTTTGAAGCAAAAAGTCAAAAAACAAAATAAAATCAATTTAGTTAGCAAATTAAACACGTCAAAAACTTTGATATTTCAATAAAGAAGAAATACGAACATATAAAATATTTTTGATTCCGAGAAGCGAGATGAAAGATGTGATGACGTCATAATTAAATATATAATTTACAATCAAAAGCATATATATCTCCCGTAATGGTTCACGTCGTGCAAGGCAATTACAAAAATTAACGTTGTCATTATACATATCACAAAATCTTTGAAGAAAAGAAGAAAATATTTTGAGTACTCTTAACATATATTATATCATCAAGGTTGAGGTCAAGGTCACGTTTCCTTTGATGAAAAGTGCAATTATGTAACGATTCTGTCTTGCAAAAAGACAGATTCTATTTTGCCACCTGTCAGGATAAAAGAAGATATTGAATAAATATTGATATATTAAAAGAAGAAAACCAAACAAATTACATAAATCGTAGTGACAGACTGTCTTTTTTAGTCGCAATAATTTTCATCTTCTTTGGAATATTTCTGTCACTATCATAAATCATTGATTAAAGGGTTTAATGATACACATGAGAAAGATTGATGTCCAGTCCATTCATAATTTTACCTGCGTTTTGGCGCAATTTTAATTCAAGGTCTGTTGAATAGTTCCTCAAAACTAGTGTATGTTTCATGAAAACATGACGAGAGACCTCGGTCGGTTATCACCCTGTACAAATTTAGTTATATATGTAATTAAAAACTCCAATGTCAATAGATTCTACTGATATTATAATTAAAATTATCGCCACTTTAACAATATATATATATATATATAACTTGGTACAAGGAGATAACTGACCAAGGTATTATCACATTATTTACTGATCCTTCTTTTGTTCTTTACACCCCCATCACACTAGGCCACGATCGCACTACGACTAAGAAAAAAAATAGGATCGTGGTGCGATCGGGGTAATCGCAGTAAGGACGTAATATTAGGATCGTAGAAAGGTCTGCATGGTCGTGATGGTCGTGGAACAATTTTGAACATGCTAAAAAAATCGTAGTGCGGTCGTGGTGAAATTTTGTCGTAGTGATGTCGCACTAGAGTCGTAGTACGGTCGAGGAAAGGTCGTGTCAAGGTCTTCATAATCTTGGGTAGCATCGTAGTGGGGTCGTGAAATGCCAATTGCGAAGATTGCGCTACGATCACAGTACGATGCTACAACGATCCCATTACGACCATTCCGATTCTACTACGATCTCATTACGACCATTCCGATTCTACTACGATCTCATTACGATTCTTCCGATTCTACTACGACTATTCCACGTTTCTGCCACGAACACAACACGATTGAACTACGATATAAAAGACCTTAGTACGAGTCCATGCCGACTTTACCACGACTTTACGTTATCACGCAATAACCGTACCATCGGAAAAATAACTATTGACTTGCAAAATACCAGAGAATATTTAAAGCTGTTGCAATTTGTGTGAGCATTCGTCTGTAAAAAATGGGATGCGAAACCAAGAGCTTTTGTTGCAGACGTTTCTGATATGCAATATATCACCCTCTTAGACCAAGCAACCATCTATCATGCTGTGATATTGGACTCTCAGACTGCACCATGATTACTGATTATTTTCATGAACTGCTAAGAAAACGAAGAAAATGCAGTACATCATGATCACTCTGCGGGCTATTACTGTAATATTTCGCTGAAATGCCTCTCCCCTACCAAGCTTTTTTCACAGGTTTGATGATATGAGTGGAATGTTGTTGCAATCGGTGAAATTTCAGGAAAACGGATAAATTATATGTTGCATAGTATTTATACCAAACAAAGGCAGTAGAATACCGAAGGAACAAAGAATAAGATACATAAATCAAAGTCCCGATATAAGGTAAAAGTAAGAATACTAGAAGACGGAAAGCCAAAGACGCTACAAAACCACAAAACACAAACACTACAAATACAACAATAAAAATTAAAGCTCTTACAGTGTGAACTCTCAAAAGAGTGACATCAGGTGCTCCGAAAGGGTAAGCTTGTCCTGCCCTGTATACACAGTCAGTGAGGCGTTTATGGGTTTGGGAGATCTTTTTGGTTCCTGATCGGTTAATGTCAATCTCAAACCCGTAGACAAACCCAATAAAAATTGGTCAAGATTGTGTTGACATCGACGTAGAATAGTAGTAAGAACTTATTAGGTCGTATTAGAATCGTGGTTTCGTCGTTACGGGGGCGTAGTAAGGTCGTGATGGAGTCGGGATAATTGTGGTAAGGTCGCAGTAATGACTTGATGGTCGTAGTGAAGTCGTGGCTTAGTCGAAATGAGATCGTAGTTGGTTCGTAGCATGATCGTGGTATGCTCCTTGTATGGTCGTGGTAACATCTTGGAAATGTCAAGTTTTGCCGAAGGAACCACGACTTCTCCACGACCTTTAATTATTGCAGGTAGTAAGTAAGGTCTTCATGGCCGTGGCGTAGTGTGACACAGGCATCAAGTATAGCATACTGATACAATGCACCTGCGAGCTCTCCTGAATATTTGTTGTTAAAAGTGTCTTTCCCATTCGGCTGTGGAAACCAGACGTTTCTATCCCTTTCCTTTTCTTTCATGTGAACAGTGTGCCACTGATGATGAGTTTCATTTTTTTACGTGTATTTTCGTTTATTTGTTCATTTGTGCGCTATATCTTGATATTTCAATTTTAAAAAATGTCGTAACTGTTTTATTAGGAATTTATTTGATACAAGATAACATTTTTCTTCATGCAACTAAATATCAGTTATATCGATCGTCCTTCTTTATTTGTGATTATGCAATGGTCCCATGCTCTTGGGAAATATCTCAATGAGTGTAGGAGCTCTTATATTTTTTAAGGCGGAGATGAAGGCTTAACAAACAAGGTGGGTCAGGATTGACGTCCTAATCAATTGAATTAATGTACTAACAGCAAAATACTATTTGCCTTGTTTGAAGCAGACCAATATATGAAAACTGCAAACTAAATTTTATTCTCCTCAAAAAATACAAAAAGCCTTTTGCTTATTCAACCAACTGTCGGCTGGATGTTTCCATTTTCTTTGTCTGTAAGTCAAAGAACTTTCTAGATGAGAATAAATTAACTTTAAAGTTCAGTATTTGGCCGAGCCATTTCTGGTTTGCAAGGTACACTCCTTCAACAGAGGGAACTCCGCAAGGTTTCCGTTGTACGCCAAAACTACTTCCTTGAAGTTTGGTCTAGCGAAAGTACTAGGCAATTAGGGTTAAAAGAAATGCCTTGAAATTCGGTCAAATTGAAGAGCTTAGAAATTCGATCAAACAGAAGTGCTGAGAAATTCGGTCGGAATGCACAGCCGAGAAATTCGGTCGGAATGCACAGCCGAGAACTTAACCGACAGATGTACCAGAAAATTCGGCGGTTTAACAAAGGTGCCGGAGAAATCGGTCTAACCAGTCTAATAGAGGTGCATGGAAAATCAGCCTAACAGAAATTTAGGAAAACTCGATCTGAACTTCGTTTACCTGAAATGCCGTGAAATTCGGTCTACAGAAGTGTCTCAAAGTGCTTTGTCGTAAAATTATGTCTTATAATGTGATAAATATCACTTCCTCTGCAGTTTCTTCAGGACGCCATACCATACTAATATATTACACAGTCTGTTGGTGAACAAATATGGTATATACAAGGTCAGTGAATCTTATATTGGGCAAAAGCGTAGGTCTTTTTTAAGTTTTCAAAAGCATACACGATCTTAATTTCGACACTTCCTATAATATTGAAGTTACGCTGAAGTATATATGTCAAATATAAAGCTATAATGAATTTCTTAGTCAACAAATCAACATAATACTGAATACATTTCCCTTGAAAACCTGCCTGTATTTTAATTTTTATATTTTAATTTAGCATATGGCACAAGTAGAATTTTGTTTAGATATCAAAGTCTCCAAGGTGTTTAATACGGTACCAACTAGTACAGCATAAATAAGTTTTAATCTTATTCAATCACTAGTTACGTCACAAACGAAGATTTTGTGTAATCCCAGAGGATTTTCCAACATAAATAATAAAGCAATTTCCAATGTATGTTTTGAATTGATTCTAAATATTGCCGTAGCTTTAAGACACTACAGAGGTATGAAACACCCCCGCGTGTAAATGTAGCTTTCTTTTTATTGGTTCATAGCCAAATTCTTAAAACAGATGTTGTGAACAATTTGCTATCTCTGATTCTAATGATTTTGATAGCTACTATTAAAGACATTGATATCATATCTAAAACTCTATGCATAAAACTGTTTTAATTTTGCTACAATTAGCGGGTTTTGTAATAAAACCGAAATAAACACATAAATCTAGACATTAAGAGTTCTGCGAATATCATCATCAATTGTAAGTAATTCAAAATTAATATGTTAACTACTAATTTAAAAAAAAAACAATAACACATTTTAATGCATTTAAAGCAGTACGTACTTGGGAACCCTCAGTTCTTAGTAATCTTGTCCACAATATCTTCAGTCTAAGCGAAATAACTTGTCTGACAATAAATGCATGTATTTTGTCATGATCTAGGTGCCAAACGTAAAGGTTTCAGAAAAATGTGTTAAAAAAATACAACCCGTACCAAAATGTTTTTGGAATCTGACTTAATTTGCATAACACCTTCCAAAAAATTTGCCACTAATATAAATTGGGTTCCGTTTAGTCCTGTTGACTCGGAAAAAAAGACAACATTTGAACAAATTTTAAAAATGCTCAACACAGAAACAAACTTCACGACTAAATGACCATACTTCTTTGTAAAGTCTGGTCGGAGAAGCGACAATTCGTTTAGTAGGTTGAACCAGCGACAATTCGTGTTTAGTCGGTTGAACCGTTGCCAGTTCAATCGCCTAAATGAATTGTCGCTTCGCCGACCAGTCAGGCTGAAGTAATAAAAATCGTGGGGCTCTCCAACGGACCAAACCAAATTTACGACAGCCCCACGATTTTTACGGACCAAACCAAATTTACGAGAGCCCCACGATTTTTATTACTTCAGCCTGACTACACGGAACTATGCTTACCAGGGATTGATCTGAGTCATTATTTCATCTACTGTTGCCCATAGTATAGTTGTTACTCTAAAAGGGGAATTTTTTATTGCTTTCATGAAGAAAATAGGGGTCCTGTAGGTTCTTAACGTTATCCGTGAAAGGGTTTTTTTGGCAGCGTGATTGTGAAAAATACCCTTAAACATAGGTGTTACACGTGATTTCCCATGTTTATATGAAAAAAAGGAAATGGGTAAATGTCAAGGAGACAACAACCCATATCCAGGTTAAAACGACCCAAAACAAAGCATCTAGGGATCACCGTACGGTCTTCAACACAGTGAGGAACTTCACACCATATAGCAAGCCCTAAATGGCCCCAAAAAGGTAAAAAAGTGAATAAATCAATGGAAACAAACCACATCCAATAACCCAAATATCAAGAAACTAAAATTTTATAAGAGGACAAGGACAAGCCAATAACCAACATATTCCTGACTTGGGACAGGCGCAAAAATTGCGGTGGGGTTAAACTCGTTTTCTTGAGGGGTTAAACTCGTTTTCTTGAATCCAAACCCTCCCTCATTGTGTGGTGAGTGGCTAAAAAATAAATACACAAAAAGACTCACAGTAAAAATCAAACTAGAAAAAAGTCCAACTTATCAAGACGGGTACCCTTACAATGAGACGACAATACACACAGGTACATGTACTGTCTGGACAAATGCTCGCAGTTACTGGCAGCTAGCTGAGGACATAATTTCCGTTGACTATGATATCAATCCTTCTTACATATGAAACTTCAATTGAAATACTTCTAAATAGATTTGGTACAACAACATCATCAATTATGAAAGAACATGATATTGTGCAATGCCAAAT
>MJUU01011556.1:29489-92707 GCA_002080025.1 Modiolus philippinarum
ATGCAGAAGTTTTTTATACATGAAAGTCAAAATCACCGAAGTCATGCATGATTTTATCAAATTAAAAAAGCTTGATGTTCTGAAAGGAGGAGGCTTACAAGACCCCAAAATATGTAAAGTGTAAATAGGACGGATAAATTACGGGACACAATCTCGCCAGAAGATAAAGGTAGTGGGTTTTGATATACAATGCGAGTACTTGAATGCAGATTTAAAGAAGAGAAAAACGGCTTTTTTCTCTGCAAACAATGGTAAAGAAATTCAGATTTAATCTTGAAATATTATATATCGAGTGGGCCCCATGAGGAAATGAGGAAAAGTTTAAAATGTCATGAAGAGTCAATATTTTATAACTGAACAAATACTTAATTCTGTATTCCATGTCATGAAGTCTTATACGCACGATTTATCATTTTGACAGAAGTCTTTAGAGGTGAATTTTGGCAAATAAAACATGTATTTGGAATACACATTTAGTTCGACATATGCATTTGTGTTTTATTTTTATTTCAATATAAAAGGTTATCTTTATACAAATCACATGATGAATTAAAAAGAAGTTTTAAACATGTAAAAGAGATATACTACGAAAATCTAATCGTTACACCCTGATCAAAGAAAACTTTGGCAATCATATCCCTGTCCGAATAAGGCGTTGTTTACCGTGGTAGCAACACGGGATATTGGTACAAGGTCTGGTACCAATAATGCGGAAGATATTGAACTATTACCGTATACTAAATGGGGGTAATAACAAAATTACCAACAGAGTGGTCAAGAGCCGAAGTCCTTGAGAAGTTTATATTCGTTACATAAGTACCAACCTCACTGCATATAACTATTCATGATTGCTTTTCTGTGAATGGTACCAATTTTCGGCGCCTTTTCAATACTTTGAGGTTATCTTTATGAAATAGCCTGTTGTCTTCTGAATCCTTACTGATCGGCTACTTTCGGGAGTAGCATAAAATAGTATAGTAATGACTATTACATGGTTTAATCTTAGTATATGTATTAACTTTTTGGTTTATTGTGTAATGTTTCAGTGTCAGAAATTTCTTTAATCCCATCCTTTTATAATAAAGAATTAGATGTAATAATCTAATCTTTACTTTTTTTCTGAATGTTTGTGGTGATTTGATTGGTTAATGACATGGAGGCAAACACTATGACGAGCTTTATCGGTATTGTATCGGCTTGATACTGAAAACTGGTAAAAAGGGTGTGGTGCAAATTTAGGGGTGATCAACTGTGTCACGACAGAGAAAAGTTTGCATTAGTATCAATTTTTTGTGATTTACCTTATTTTGACATTTGGACTGGGTTCTTTTTATATGTTGTGATTGTCTTCTATTAGTCATCTTGTCGCGCCACGGATGACAGAAATTGTACGAACACTTTGACAGTAAATTTGATGTTTGTTAATGATCCTGCATCCATGGGGTGAAGAAAGGCATGAATGTAGCGTTGCTGGAGATCTAGCAATGAATTTCGCTCAAACCTTTACTAGGGTCCGTCTTGAACTTACTATGAGGTTTGAGAAAAATTCATCGTTGAAGGCCTGATGTTGACTTCAAGATGAAGAACAACAATAAAAGCTTTGTTCGGTTGATTGATTTACCATGTATTTGTAGAGACTTTGTCTCATGTATATTTACTCCATATCCTTTCGTTGTTTATTTAGGTTTACTTACTTATGAGAGAATCTTTGTAAGTTGATATAAACTGTGTTCAATCTCTTTATCTCGAACACCCTCAAACTCGAACTGTTTAATCAGTCCCTTAATGTGTGTTCGAGCCATCGAAGTTCGACTGTATATATATAATGTAATACTATAAAATATGGTTTGAACAGGCAGTCCAAAATCGAACGAAATGACTGTTCTATTTGGTATGTTAAGGCACAATATATTATTCATTGATCCAAAGATGAAATCCAAGAAGTCCGAAAATATCAGACAAATCAAAAGACTTCAACTGGCTACATCTTCAAAACTACTTCAACTGGTAAAGCGTTTATATGATTGCTTTACTTTAAAACAAAAATTGAACAATTACAACAAACTGCCAAAATAAATGTTTCTGAAATTGATGAATTAGCACACACAGACATACATACACCTCTCATTAATTCTCAATTGAAATGAGATTTGTTTTAAAACATATTCTATTGCCTGTTTTAAAGCAAACTGCTGAAATATTTCGCCCACCGGTATTATTTGGGAACTCAATCAAAGAATATTTTTCTTTTGTTCAATTACAAAGAAATGAGAACTATTGTTAGAATAAATCTCACATCAGCTGTTTTTTTAACAATAATTTCACTTTAATGCGTCAAGAAAATTTATTTTCAAAATAAAGCATGTTGTAAAGTACAACGGGGCTCAGACAGAGATACTTTCCATCAGAATTGTGTACGTTTACATATTAAACAGGTGTTATTCGCCTAAACAAGGTAGATGAAGGTGGACAAAATGACCCAAATATATAATATATCTTCAAATGAACAACGAAGCTAAAAAAAGGAAAACGGAAAAATCGAAAATCCAGAACCAGGCAAATTAGAAGTATATGATAAAGATAAAAAATGACAACATAAAACAACAAGAACGCAACAAAACTAGAGCACTAGCAGCGTGAAATTCACAAATAACACAACATAAAAGAACAAGAACGTAACAAAACTAGAGCACTAGCAGTGTGAAATCCACAAATAACACAACATAAAAGAACAAGAACGCAACAAAACTAGAGCACTAGCAGTGTGAAATCCACAAATAACACAACATAAAAGAACGAGAACGCAACAAAACTAGAGCACTAGCAGTGTGAAATCCACAGATAACACAACATAAAAGAACAAGAACGCAACAAAACTAGAGCACTGGCAGTGTGAAATCCACAAATAACACAACATAAAAGAACAAGAAGGCAACAAACCTGGAGCACTAGCAGTGTAAAATCCACAAATAACACAACATAAAACAACAAGAACACAACAAGACTAGAGCACTAGCAGTGTAAAATCCACAAATATCACAACATAAAAGAACAAGAGCGCAACAAAACTAGAGCAGTAATAGTGTGAAATCCACAAATAACACAACATAAAAAACAAGAACGCAACAAAACTAGGGCACTAGCAGTGTGAAATCCACAAATAACACAACATAAAAGAACAAGAACACAACAAAACTAGAGCACTATCAGTGTGAAATCCACAAATAACGTGTGGTATCTTCATTGCTTCGGAAAGGTATGCATCTGAATCACCGCATAAAGGCACCGTTTGGCCATATCTTCCACTAGCATTGAACTGTTGGGTACATCCACAGTTTTATAATTTTTGCTAGATTTGAAAAACGACAATAGAATACCGAAAGAACACAGGATCGGTGATAACAAATAATGAAGTCCAGAGGCATGGCAACAACGAGAATAGAAACAATGACTCAAGACAGCCACACAACACGGAATTAAAAACACTAAACACTCAAAACAAAGGCACTCACGGTGAGAATTCATATAAAACAGAGTGATATCGGGTGCTCCGGATCGAAGGAGCTTGACAGAAAACAATACCGAGTGCAGTTCCAAAATGTTCAAAAATATTATAGTCCCTGAACATAGTACGTATGACTCACAAAAGCTTAAATTACATCGATTTATGAGGCAATAAAAGGCTTGGAATGATGGTATGATAGTGGTTATTACATTATTGATTTTGTTGAAACATTTTAGTAAAAAAAACGAGTTGCAAGTGGTAAATTATAAATTAAGGCTTTTTGTTTTACACAAAAATCGCATAGGTTTAACAGCATGTATAATCTTCATTGCAAAATTTCGAAACTTGGGGTCAAAGCAATACAAAACAATACAATGAACAATTATATAAAAAATGAAATTAAGATGACTATCTGACTGGAGTGGTCCCTATATCAATTCAACAGATTGTTTCAGAAAGGCACATACTACCGGTAAAATGGTTGGGTTTGGATTTAGAATGAGATTATCACCAAATTTAGGGGGGGGGGCATTTAACCTTGATATTTATCCCTCAGGGAATCCATTGATTAAACGCAGATATGGTCGCGTCCATGTTTAACCATAGCCAACAGTTTGAGTGGCTATGACTTTGAAGGAAGAAATTTATGCTGACAATGTAGTCTATTTGCCTTGGAGACTGATGGCCATGAGGATTTCGACATTCAGCAATACATGTAACTCTGTTTTTTTTTTAAGCGCTAATAACTTAAAATTTGAGACTATATGCTTTTACAGAGTAACCCATCGGCCTATACTATAGGCACGCATGCCGTCTTGTCTTCAAATAGACATTTGGCACCAGCATGCACGGCCATCATTGGAATTGTTCTTTGTTCTCATAAATGTTTTGTTTTTAGTATTTGATCTGCCCCGAAGAAAACATAAGTTGTCGAAATAGCTAGCTGCAGAAATTAAATTTATGGTAACTTCTGTATAAAGTGGAAATGTCGAAATGGCTAGCTGTAGAAATTAAATTTATAGCAACTTCGGTATAAAGTGGAAATGTCGAAATGGCTAGTGGCAGAAATTAAATTTATGGTAACTTCGGTATAAAGTTGAAATGTCGAAATGGCTAGCTGCTAAAATTAAATTTATGGTAACTTCGGTATAAAGTGGAAATGTCGAAATGGCTAGCTGCAGAAATTAAATTAATGGTAACTTCGGTATAAAGTGGAAAAACGAAATGGCTAGCTGCAGAAATTAAATTTATGGTAACTTCGGTATAAAGTGGAAATGTCGAAATAGCTAGCTGCAGAAATTAAATTTATGGTAACTTCGGTATAAAGTGGAAATGTCGAAATGGCTAGCTGCAGAAATTAAATTTATAGTAACTTCGGTATTAGGTGGAAATGTCGAAATGGCTAGCTGCAGAAATTAAATTTATGGTAACTTCGGTATAAAGTGGAAATGTCGAAATAGCTAGCTGCAGAAATTAAATTTATGGTAACTTCGGTATAAAGTGGAAATGTCGAAATGGCTAGCTGCAGAATTTAAACTTATGGTAACTTCGGTATAAAGTTATATGTTTTTTCCTACTAATGTTTGCAAGAGGTTTATTGTTTATCGATATTCTCTTTTACAAGTAGCCTTTTGATAACAAATGTCCTTCGTGACCCCCTGTATCTTCTAATCAGCTATCAATATCTTCGGAAATTATTCTGTCTAGCCGTGTTTGTATCAGTTTTAGACTATTTACATTATTGAAGTGTGTTTTCATCACTCAAAGATGATTGTAATGGCAAATAAATTTCACTTTTTAGAGGAAAAGTGATTCTTACAAAAGAAATCAACAACTATCATGTTGTAAAATGCTTGAATTTTAGTTGTACTGACGAGCCATTAATTTTAGAAATGTACATTCTAATTCATTTTGAACTTTTGATGCATGCTTTTCCGCCCCAAGTTTTATTCTGTTTTTTCTTCACCATCAATAACCAACGCAGCATATTAATATAATATAGAATATGAAAAATTCGAGAAAATTGTTTTCGTTTATTTGAAACATTAATGCCAATGCCACGGCCGGACAAAGGCTCGCTGAGGGAGCGGTATTATATATGCATAATTTGCATCCAATTTGTGCAGTGTCCGGTATTTTTTTCAAAATTAATTCTAGTTTGTAGTTTTCATGAGACTGAATTGTGGGAAGCTTTAATTTGTTTAACAGTGCATGTAACTGTATTTGATTCACTGGGATAGGTACAATGTATGCAGCCAGACTTCTAGTGGGGGCATCCATTTCTGACTCAACACACGCATGAGCTTCTCTTGATGCAACTATTTATTTTAATTGCAAAAAATGAACCCATTAGGGTTGTAGCAATACAAGATACATACATAAAACAAACATAATTCAATACAAATTAAGCATAGAATATTATTGATACAAAGACATAATCGGTCTCCCTTCCTCAATTCTAATAACTGCTTTGTAAAAGACACAGGTCATGTTTTTTCACACATCGTTTTATTTTATTTTTTTTTTAATTATTTTTTTTGACAAAAATTTCGGGAGGAAGTTGTGTTTAAGCAAGAACGTATATTTAGTAAATAAAATTAAATAACTGTATCTATTATTCAAACGAAGTCGAATCCGGTTCAAGGTCGACAGAAATTATGTCCTCCGCAATAGGAACAGTATGTATAATTTATTTCCGATTAAATAAGATATACAGAATTATATAATCAATTCCTTTATATCAAAGTATTATTAAAAATCTTTGAATTTGAAAAATTATACCTGATAAGTGCGAGTTTCTGAAAACACATCAATTTAAAGTACTCCAAGTAAAGATAAAGATTTGCCACAATGCTAAATCGGAACATTGAATGATCATTATAATTCACTTTCAAGTGCCCTTTTAACACAAATGTAATAGAATTCGTGATTTTTATCTTTTAAGTTATTACAAAAGATCACTTCGTGATTTTGCAGAATTCATTTTGAAGAATATAATTGTTGAAATTGTAAAGAATTTCAGAAGTTGTATATTCAGTAAGAATAATACTTGAAATATATATTAAGGTGGTTCGGGTGTCTAAAACTGCGCATCCATCTTGCGCATCGGGTGAAAATTGAAATTAACCACTAATTTGTTGTAAACATGATTTTGAATAGTTCATTGATAATAAATAAAGTAAAATAAGCAACATTTATGCTTGCAGTATGCAAATGATATCACTTTTTGAAAAACTCTTACTTTATTAAGGGGAGATAATTATATAGAAATGTTAAGGGAAAATCACAATTATGTGATTACAGTGGCTGTACAGTGGTACAATCTCAATAACTATGGGTAGAAATGTAGGTAACGGATTTATCCCCGGCTTTGTCCTTTATTGCATCGAAAAAGCACTCAGTGCAAGTAAATTTGTACAAAATTTAACGTCATCTGTGTTGCGCAATAGAACAAGTGTGATAAATATGTAGAAAATGGCCCACTTTCCATGTCGAAGATGGTACCTTAGGTACCAACCTAAGACTTTGATGTTTTTATGCGATTTGATTTTGGTTTAGTGATTTCTTAAGGTTATAAAGTTTTTGGCGCCAGATTTTACTAACTAACGTCATAGAATATGTGACGTTAACACAAAGGAATTCCATGGCACTGGCGCTAGCAACGTTTTAAACAACGAGACGGGTGCATGGGTTTTGTACCAACGGGCAATTATCCAATCAAAAACCGGCTTTCATCACAAGCCGGGGATAAGTATTTTTAACCAACTGGGTTAACACGCTAAGAATGGAATTCACCGCTCTGCTTTTCCCGATTGGTGTCGCTGCTGCACTATCGGGTAGTTCGCTGGAAAACTTGTATTTCACGCATGTTCAAAAATTGTTCCTTGTGCGTGAATTTTCCCGGAATCACGACGTCATAGAACAAAACCTGATAGTGCAGTGGTGACACCAGGCGGGGCAAAATAAGGAAGGTGAATTCCATTGGAGAATGTAAATTACACTTGAGTGATGGTGACGTTTCTCACACATAATCAGTTCAATACGTTTCTGTACTTATTTTATGGAATTTTCAAAGAGCAAGAAATTCTATGTCTTTTCTTCTCGTCTTGCTGCTCCCAACCTAAGAAAAAGACGAATCTTGAAAGATATCCCGATCTTCAATGTGATCTTATACACAACCTATTAGTCTTTGTACTTCAAAGATCTATAATTATTTCACTATTAATTTAAACGACCATTTTCCCCTAAGATTATTTTCGGTAAATTATGCTCGTAATTTTACACGGAGTATGAGGTAATGAAGCAATAGAAAACATTACTAAATCAAAAGCATATCTAGGCATTGCCCTTTTCAGTCCGATGTCCTTTTTGTGTGTTGAGAAATCATAGTACATCCTGGTCAAACTTTTACGGGATGATGTCATTTTTACTTTCTCGTGACTGGTCAGTTTTTGACTTTCTCGTGTCATGTGCATGGTGTTATAAACTGGGTTCCTGTTGTGTTACGCTGGCTTCACTAACGAGCGTAGCATTGTGGAACGGTGGACCAGTTTAAATCTAGTTTGCCGAAAGGAGTCGGAAGGACCTTGCTTTCGTATTTAACCAGTAGTGGCGATCCCGAACCTTCGAAATATGGAATTTTCCTTCTTTTCATTGTTTTTGTTTCTTGTGCGTATACTCATATTTTTATTGTATAAATGGCAGAAAAATCCATGACTTACATCGGAATTGTTTGTTCCGTGATATGTAATGCTTTGAATTTCGATTTAAATTTAAATCCCATGACTTATTCGATTTTTTTTGTTAACTGGCATTTTCAGCATTTCTTAGCCCATATGACACTATGATACGGATTACATTTAGTTACTATTTCCGCCACTCTTGTATAATCTTTATGTAACAGATTGAAATTGTTTCTTATTGTACATTAAACAAGAGAGTGCGTGTAACGAAGATTGCTTCACGTTACCTCAATGTTCTTAGTCGATATTTTTCTTCGGAGTTACCTCTCTTCTGGTGAGTTTTGTAAACTTTTACATATGGGCACTTCATTATGCAGAATGATTCAAAAATAAAAATGTTCAAAGGTAATAGAGAGGACAATAAAAGGATCCCTGATACTGGCTTCAAAATGTGAAATGAAGACCATTATTCAACCTTTGTTACTTTCGCCACTTAAAATAATTCTATGGCCATCAGCCATCAACATCACCACTATATAACGTGTCGGTATCCCAAATGTCAACTGTGTCATATATGTCAGCTAGATTTCACGACTTCATGGCTTTAACATTACCAACTTGTGCTTAATCCATTATGTAAAATTTTTGTATAACACGACTATGTGTTCTGTTGATAAATAACATTACCAGTTTTGATCTAACCTTGGAATGACTCAACGATAATTACACAGGTGCCGTATACAGAGTAAGTTATGTCGTCCACGGGCAGTAATACCTCCCATCAACCCGCAATACATGTACTTCCAAACCCGCCTATCATTCTAGTCCGCTTACATCCTCTCTTCCAAAAAAAACATGCTTATACAAGCAAAACATGCACGCACTGGTGGAACAGAGCCCATTTGTAGACCCATCTAGCCAAATTTTTGAAAAAAAAGTTTTCCTTTCAGTTGATTCAAAATATTGACTATTGCTTCTCTGTATGGAAAGGGTTATCAAATGATAGCATATTGTGTGAGCTTTACACAGATCCACATTCTTACCATTTTTATGCCAAGTACGTTCCATAGAGCAATACATGTACCCCTTTCCCTATGAAATATTGAAGAAAGATTTTATATTTTCCTTTAAACTCTGTAAGTTTGATGGTCTAAAGAACAAAGTGTGCATCTCATTTCCAAATTCTGTCTTCAACACAGTGAGGAACCTCACACAATATAGCAAGCCCTAAATGGCCCCAACAAAGTAAAAATGTGAATAAATCAATGGAAACAAACCACATCCAATAACCCGAATATCAAGAAAACAAAATTTTATAACACGTTTTTAATGACCAAAGTATCATTTAAAATAGACCATATAAATAGATCTTTGACTTTTCCGTTTTTGTTTTTCTTTTGGCTTAACAAAGTGCTGAGTAAAGTAAAGTTGGTGTCAAATGAAAGCTCATCATATTTGCTTTACAACTGATACAAATATTATCCCTTGTTATGTTTTATAAACTTCATTCATCAATAAACCTACACCCACCCCAATAAATTATTCATTTTCATTGGGTAAAAGGTCAACCAAAAGTGTTGATTTTTGTGATACAACATACAACACCTAACGTCAAATTCTAAAGCAGTCGTGTTTGTGACGCTATATAATTTTGATAAGTTAGGTTTGCAAAAAGAGATATAAACAACTAATGACTTCCATGATTTTCTCTTTTGACTAAGGGACCGACCATTTAACCTGAAGGGGGGGGGGGTTATGGTTTTTTTTCTGGACAGAAATTTTTTTTCGCGCTTCGCGCGAAACAAATTATTTATTTTTTGCATGCGTATCAACAAAATATTTTTTTCCAAAATTAACATTATTTTTTTGGGCAGAAAGCCTCCTTCAGAAAATTTTTTTTCATCATTTTGGCAGCCAAAATATTTTTTTCACATAAAATCAGATCCAAAATATTTTTTTTTAGAAAAAAACCATAGCCCCCCCCCCCTTTTCAAGTTAAATGGTCGGTCCCTAACATATACTTTATTTAGATTTCCTGCGCAAAAACAACCATGATGGTTATCGAACAATTTGCTTTTTCATAAATTTCATAATGACCTGGTCATTATGAACAATTTTTCCATTTTCATTGATAATAGCAGGTATATTGCCGACAATCCCCAGTTTTTTTTAGATCATGTGGACCTTTATTTACCAACAAGAACTGAAACTTAATAAAGCAGACAATGATTCAAAATACTGACATTTTGTGTATCTAACCGTCATCATTGACTCTGGTAAAATTTAAACTAAAAATATGATAAAACGGATGATTTTGATTTCACAGCTACTAATTTCCCTTTTCTTGAAGGCGACGTTCTTTTAGATCCATCTTATGGGGTATATAAAGCTCTAATGGGATGATTCGCAAGAGTCTGTTTTACTCTTAACGACTCAAATCAACCTTACTATCACATTGCAGAGCAGGACGAGCTCACCCTTCTGAAACACCTGCTGTCATTCTTTTTTTTTTTTTTTTTTTTTTTTTTTTTTTTGATAGAGCACACTGTTGGTGCTTTAGTTTTTAGTGTAGTGTTTGTGTGTTTTGTAGATGTTTGGTGTCTTTTGTCTTTCGTCTTCTGGTGTTCTTCCTCTTGCATTGTCCTTGATTTATGTAATCTTGTGGTTTTTTTCCTTCGGTATTCTACTGCCGTTGTTTTTCAATTAGGTTACACAAACATTTAAAAGTTTTATAGATGAAATGAACTTTTGATATCGAAATATGAGGTGACCCGAAAAACAGCTTATTTCCAGGGGCATTTATCATCCTCTTTTTATTTCGGAAAATGTTGTTAAAATGCCAAAACTGAGAAAAAATCCAGAAAAAACTGGAACGTAACTTAAATTGTATACGCAATAGGGGATACTGACAAGATGATGCATGAATTTGGGATCCGGAGACATTAAGATATTACAACTATACTGGCCTCTCACTGATACTACTGATGTCCACTGAAATAAATGATATTTTTTTACCCTTCGGGAAGTTTTGAATTTGATTTTGTCTTCTTTGGTGCGACAGTGTTTTACCAGCAGTACAGGCTACTTGACTAGCCGGCAGCTTAGCAGCGAGCACTCCTAGACGCTTCTTTCAAAATTACGTTTTGTCTTTTTTTTATCTTTTCAAGAAAGATGTCATGGAGTTAGTGGTATACCTGTATTGAGCTTTATTGGTATGTTTATCACACTTTAGGGAAAGGGGATAGCTGAAGTACATCTGCAAACGAATACCGAAGCAAAATAATGAAAGGGGAATTCCAAAATCAAAAATTCAAAATCACAGCAATTTATATCCGATACGAATTGAGACAGTATGACAAAGACAAAACAAATAAACAAAAATGAACAATATACGCTACAAAACTAATGCACTAGCAGTGTGAAGGGGATGTTGGGGTACCCATAAAGAGTGTTTTCTGGTCATGTTTCTGTCTCGTTGAAATCTCGTTTTAAAATAACTTTAAAATTATTTATATTTTATAAACAATAGCCATGAATTCACAAAATATATGTTAATCTTTGAATTTGTCAAAGAAATATTCATTTCTATAAAATACTTTCAGAGTAATCCCAAACTAAAGATTTATGACAAAATAACCAGATACATGAGCATGTGAGCTGTTACATGGGTGAATTTAAAATCTAAAATATGACGTAAAGTTCAAAAAAACACATGGCAAAATAAAAGAGTAGAAAAAAAAAAAATAAAAAGGTCGACCGATATATTTCGACAAATATGTCGTCTTCAAGTGGGTCGTTTAGAATAAATAATCATTGTTTACAGGTAAAACATCTTTTACATTGCGTGTATACTATTTAAAAATAATGTATTTGATACAGGTAAAAATCTTTGACATTATGTGTACACTATTAGCAACATTTCAGCCACTGAAAATCATACGACATCGAGACTCATTAGTCATAGAATGATTGTTTTACGTTTAAACCCCTGGGTTTTAAAGTACCTAGTCTGAAAATAATTCGTTGTTCCAACGTACGTCTATTGTCCTTGCCTCCATGTAATTTTATTAGCACTGTTACTTGTATATCTTGTGGGCAGTGGTTAGAGAGTC
This sequence comes from Modiolus philippinarum, assembly GCA_002080025.1. Lineage (NCBI taxonomy): Eukaryota > Metazoa > Mollusca > Bivalvia > Mytilida > Modiolidae > Modiolus > Modiolus philippinarum. Next base: position 41,789 of record MJUU01011556.1, read on the forward strand.
TGAAATTATTGCCTACTGGGTAATCCGTATTATTACGGACAGAGCGGATGTAATATGGAAATGCTGTAATTGCCCCCAAAAAGCAAGAAAATGGAACAAAACTTTCTTATATCAACACCAACATATAATTCTCCGGGGCTGAATTTGTTCATTCCTTCTTTTTACAGTTTTTCAGAAAGTATGAGAAAAACTTTAATACTAAGCTAGATTTTTTCAATGAAAATAGTTAAAAATGGGCAAAAATGCCTAAAAATGAGCAAAAGTGGTAAAATTTGTCACTTTCAAATATCTGCAGTAAAATAATTTGCACAGAAACCTATGAATTTTTATTATAAATATAATCTATAGGGTAAGAAAATTTCAAAAATAAAGGTTTGAAAAGAGTTAAATACTTTAAAATTTGGCTCACTAGAGTACACTATTAAAGCTACCGTTAGCTTTTGCTAGTTCAGGTACGAAGTCCAGTTATCCCGAGTTCCTATCGATGTTTACGCTTATCTTCTGTCTTTTAATTGGCGTTTTTCTGATGTAGTTTCAAGATGAATTGTGACCTGTAATTATGATTTTCGGCCATTGTTGGCGTTTCCTATTATATTTTCTTTCGTAATTATGAAATATTGCATTTTCTTCGGACATTTTCTCGTAGCTTTTATTAACATAATTTTACTCTACAGATGACAGGAAAATCAATGACTTTTCATTGCACTTCATAAGAATTGTTTTGTTCCATGATATTTTGATGCTTTGACCAACTATTTCATTTTCCTTAACTTTTATTAGAATTGGTCGATTCAATGCGATTATGAGGCAGCCAATTTGATCAGTGAAATCCCATGGTTTCCAGAATTTCACGACCCGTATTTACCATACGATACGAATAGCTTTGTTACTATTTTTCCACCACTCTTATGATGATTTATATGTTGTAATAGATTTGTTTTTGTATTATGCAGCAAATGAGAGTCCGTGTGCTATGTTCCAGGTTAGCTTAATTGTCCCCCGTTGGACCTAGAAATGGTCTTCGTCTGTGTGTCCATTTGTCTGTCTGTCTGTCCGTATGTTACACTTTTGTGGACGCAACTCCTCAGAAACCGCCAGTCGAATTTCATTCTAATTTTACATGATTGTTAGTCGCTATATGTACTAGATCATAACGCATCGCCGTATTGATTCGTCAAATATTTCAGGAGTTGTGGGATATTATGTTATACAATTGGAGATCTTGTGGACACAACTCCTCAGAAGCCACTACTAAGATTTCCTTCAAATTTTACGTGATTTTTAGTCATCATATGTACTAGATCATAGCGATTTATTTGAGCAATATCGGACTGAAACTTTTTGAATAATTAATATTTAACATGTTTGAAAATGAAAGCAGGATATAAAGTTTAAAATCTCATGTTTGGTATTATTTACCGTACTACTTTATTGACCGCAGTCAGAGATGGCCTAAAAAGTTACTGTGATCAAATCTACTCCACAATCGGCGTCAGTCAGCTGTGGACTCTAAAATATTCTAAAGATCTCCTTGAACAAGTATCCTCAACCAGTCTCACCCATTGCCATAGCAACCAAACTTTTGATTACTACCCTGCCACATAATGAATTGAAAACAGTAATTTCTGATTTGATACACCAATGTTTCTGCTTTAAAATGGAAATGGCAGATACACTTATTTAGTGTACTACAGATACTTCCACATCAACCTCGTGCCTTGATCTTCATCTTGAAATTGACAACAGAGGTACACTACAAACTAGACTGTATGACAAACGCGATGGCTTCACTTTTCCAAAAGTCAACTTCCCTTTTCTTTGTAGCAGCATTCCAAAAGCACCGGCACTTGGAGTTTACATTTCCCAACTCATTCTCTACTCAAAGGACTGTGTTCGATACATTGACTACCTTGATTGAGCTTGGTTGCTTACAAATAGGCTACTTAAGCAAGGGCATGTTACCCATAACTTGAAGTCATCACTACAGAAGTTTTACGGTCGACATCACGATCTTTTAGACCGTTATGGGATATCTGTTTCCCAGATGACAACAGATCTTTCTTTTTGCCACCAAGGTTTGTTTTTCTCTACCAAATTTGACTTTACTACCGGAGTTGACATGTTCACACGGCGGGTATCTTATAGGTAGCAGGAGATGCTTACTCTACCGGTGCACCCAATCTTGCCCATGGTGTTTTATTGGTTCCCTGTTGTTCATTTTTGTATATGAGTGTGTCTTCATTATCTTTCCTATGCTTTATCAAAGCTTTATCTTGCTTATGCCGTGATCATGTTATGTTTTTGTTTTTCCGACGTTGCCATTGTCCTTGGATTGTTCGTCTTAGACTGCCGGTTCGGTTCTCACTTACTTTAGAAGAAGGGAAAGACAAAACATATTTTGTTAAGAACCACACTGAGTCAAACAAGAAGCAGACTGAGAATGGCGTAATCAAGAAATCGGAATTTTTGATAGACAATATTTTTGTCGGAAGTGGAGGCCGCGTTTTTCAACAGACAATCGAGATTCCCATGGGAACTAATTGCGCTCCACTTTTAACTGATCTCTGTCTATTTCTCGTATGAGGCCAAGTTTTTGCAAGGACTAACGCAGAAAAAACAAAAACATTTAGTCCAGTCCTTAAATTTCAGCTTCCACAACATAGACGATGTACTTTCTCGTAATAATCCAAAATTTTAGGGATATTTACACCAGATCTTTCTCAATGAGCTTGAAATTTAACAGACCAACGATACACCCACTTCAGCCTTGTACTTGGATCTTTTGATATACTAGTACAATGATGAAGATTGACGTTTGCAATCTAAGTTTTATGACAATCGTGATAATTTTAACTTCCCAAATGTGAACTTTCCCTTCTTGATTAGCAATAAACTTACCTCTCCAGCGTATGGACCATGGATTCGTTACTGTTAAGCATGTAGTTTATACAGTGATTTTTTGAATAGAGCAAAAACACTGTCCCAAAAGCTGCTAAGATCGGTAAACTTGTACATTATTTCTTTTGCAAAGCAGTCAGAGCTTCACAGAATGGTAGAATTAAAAAAACCTTAGAATAAAAAAAAATTCTAATTTTGATAAATTTCCGGAAATTGTCAAAGACTAATTATTTTTGAGGATTCTACTTTGTAACAATATATACCTTTCAGTGATAGCAGTTTTCTTTTCAAACATATTTTGATTTCAGCAATATGTATTACTTAAATTATAAGTGGAATCCCTGACCTTTTTCTAAAGGTGGTCTGAAATGGGTTGTAATGGATAGTGGAGCTTTCGGTTGAAACATTAACCAAACCAGAAAACTGAAATTTTAGAAAAAAATGTATTCTGCTACACATTTTGAATGATAATAACTAGATTTTAAGTGGAACTCCTGATCATTTTTTTGTACAACGGACTTGGAATATTTTCGATTTCTGCAATATGTATTACTTAAATAATAAGGAGAACCCCTGCTGATTTTTTTTCCTTTTTTGGGAATGGTGGTCTGAAATGAGTTTTAATGTTCACAAATAAAACCAAACAAATAGACTGGAATTTAAAAAAAAAACATTTCTGCTACATATTTTTAACGATTTCAGCAATATAAAAAAATAAAGGGATATGGAGTAAACGTACAAGGGACCAAATCTCTATAAATACATGGCAAGATGAAGCAAATGGAACAACAATTCATTGTTGTCCTTCATATTGAAGTCATCACGAGGCCTTCAACAAAGAGCAACCACTCCTACCTCATAGTTAGTTCAAGACGGCCCCTAGCACCAGTTTGAGCGGAATTCACTTGCTAAACGCTAACAAAGCTACATCCATGTATCCATTTTGTCATAGATGCGGGGTCATCAACAATCATAACATATCAGGCAAAGAACTCTTACAAACACTGGTTTCCGTTGAATATGTATTAACTAGTGATGTGAAATGGGTTGTAATGACAAGTTGAGTGCTTGGTTACTATAGAAACCAGAAAAGAGCACTGAAATTTTCGAAAACTATTCTGCTACATGTTTTGATTGCAGGAATTTATGTACACTAGAACCTGGCTCTTGTATCTTTAATGCTTTTTAAATTTGTTGCTATATTTAACAAAGATTCTTAAAAAAACATGTTTCCCGATTCAGGGCGATTTTTTCAGTGTTTCCCGTGTCACAACCGTTGTTGGGGTTAAGCAGTAGTCAGTGAAGTCTCATTACCGCTTCCAATCATGAACCCTTCAAGTTTTCCCGGCTTCATTCTCACTTAAATGGAAAGGCTTTTTTATTTCACCCACTTAGATGGAAAGGCTTTTTTTATCTCAACGTCTTAAAAATTGCATTTTGTTGCATCATATTAAAAATTGTCTTTGAAATACGTAATAAAATATATGATGACCAGGTATAACGTCCCGGTCGTGGACGAATCTGCTGGTGGATGAACAGCTGTCACAGCAACACTAGCGCCATCTGTTGTCATAATTCAATCATACGCGTTTTTTCCGCCACGTTTATTTTAAGCACATAAAAACAAAAATACAAAGACAAAAGTTAAAAGATAAAATATAACAGTTAAAGAATGATGCACAATGAATACTTACTTTGAACATTTCTCTGTCAAATTATAAAACATGAAATTTTTCGAAATTAACACGGTAGATATAATGTCGTGAAAGAAGAATTTAGAACTTAACGAACAAAGCATAGAAATGGGAACATTTAAAGAAAGAACATAAAATATAACAAATTGAGTTTTAGAAACAATAATATAAAATATAAAAACTGCAGAAGTCGGGATGAAATAGGAACATTTAAAGAAAGAATATAAAATGTGATAAATTAATATCCTAGAATCTATAATATAAAATATAGAAAATGCAGAATTATGGATAAGGAAAGTGAAAACAATAAAAAGAGAAGATAAAATTTACAGCATAGAATTTCTCTGGTGGCGGAAATACCCCTCCATATTTCTAAGGTTTTTCATGTTGATTTTCTGTTAGAAAATAAGTTATATGTCTAAAACAACCAGACTGCAATTAAAAATGATTGGGAGTCTAAATTATTTTTTATTTTTCGACCAAAAAACTTTACGCAGGCAGGAGGTCAAAATCTCAAACCAGAGATTTTTTAAATATTATCCAGCCATCCCCCAACTGGTAAATTATGACTGTTCCATAACTCTGGACTAACTCTCAGAACAAAACTTGGTCACATGCTTACTAGATACCGGTATTACTTATCACACAATACTGAACCCTATCAAGGTCATATATGCTAGAAAATAAACTAGAATGTCTAGAAAATTTTGGTTTCCGGACGAGACGATAAATTTAGTATCCTTCATGGGATCAAAATCAAACTGGCAAACAAGCTTACTTGATAAATAAGACGGAATCCTATCGATTCCCAATTTCGTACCCCAAAGGTTAAGGTCGCATTTGCTAAAAAGATAATATGCATGTCTAACCTGTTGATATGCATACTTAATCACACAAGACAGAACTCTATTGATATCAAGTTTCGATGTTCCCAAGCTAAAGGTTGCAGTTGCAAAAATGTATTATGATTTCAAATGAAGATTGAATTTCCTGCGATTCTGTATTACTTTACAACCGAACATGCTTTAATGATGGATAATATATCATGTTCATTAAGTATTTATTTTGCACTTAGTTTTGCTCCGAAATAATAAAGGGGCTTAGTATGACCCATGGACACATTCTGCCATTTTTTAGTTCTGTATTTTTGTGGCTGCTTCTAATCTTTTTTCTCTGTTCTCGCCTTTTGTTTTGCCTTGTCTCTTGACTTACATTTTAATAAGCAATTTACTTCCTTTTTAACCTTCACATTCGTCTGAACAGCAACGGAAATTTAACTGATATTCATCGGGATATCCAAATTACTCACTATGATGTCATGAGATTTCCTTTCTTTTTCATATATACTGTGAGATATGTACAGCTCTTCTCGAAACGTCTCGCCTACTGCTATAGGTAGCGTTTGAGCTTTTGTATTTTCTACTCTTTACAGATGCAGTGGGGTAAACTTTTGTGACAGGTTATAATTGCACCCAACCATAACACTACAATGCACTAAAAGTCTAAAACGGACACTTTTTATACCGACAAATGCTGAAAAGTATTCACTGAAAATTTCTAAAGAATTAGATCAAAAGATAAAAGTACACACTTCAATGGTCGAAAACTACAATCACATTCCACAATTCATAAGAAAACTGCATTTGAAGAAAAATAAACACAAATAACAGATATGAGACAAACCTAAATAACGATGGGAACTCGGGATAGCCGGACTTGCTACGGACACTAGCAAAAGTCAGTGGTAGGTTAAACCAGTTTATTGGCACCAAAACTTTCCATCTCGTTTCGATCTACTGTAAATGGGGAAATTTTCGATGTAGTTTTATTTTGGCGTATTAAGCGTTTACTTTCAAAGCGCCAAAATTAAACACAAAAAATTACAATGCTATAAAATTAGAAAATCCTAACATTGAAATGGAAATTCGCTGACGTTATCAATAAGTATCGTAAGTGCAATTTGGTAATAATTCATATATGTGTATATCTTACTGAAATTGAAATAAATAAATGAGGTTTGAGATCGTTATTGTCACATCGCTACAGAAGCGTAATATCTACATCGCTCTGATTACCTATTCTGTTTAGACTACAGAATGTGTGTAATATCGATTTATAACTTTATTTAAAACTATTTAACCCATTAGGGTTGTAGCAAAAAGCATTTAAACAGTGATAACAAATAAATATCAATCACAATCTGTATCTAATTAAAATCCTTGGTCAAGGAAATACCATTGCTAAGAATATAATGTTTTTACCAATGTCATTCCTCACATCTGTTTAGACTTAACTTTTAAAGCGATATAAACTTTTACATCGCTGTCAGACCAACAGCAGTAGGTGGAATTGTTTGTTGCGATATAAAAATTTATATCGATATAAAACAGACAGTGTAAACCACGTGGTGTAAACAGTTCCATTAAAATGAAGTCGGTATCAAAGCGATGTAAGCCTACAGTCTAAACGGGGTATTAGTTGTCCATTTGATTTTCCCCTATGTTCTATCGAAACTGCAATAAAATTAACACACGAAAGGGACGTGAACTGTTGTACCAGAGCGCCAAAATTGAAACACGTCAAAATAAAACATGCTACCTTAGCACAAAACCGCCAAAATATCCTAATTTACGGTAATATAATAAACATAGGAATAAAACCAAATACAACTTGACTACTAACTCTATGACCACAATCTTGAAAAAGAAGAGAATATGACAAAACGTAATTTAGAAAGATGGATCAAAGAGTGCTCGCCGCTAAACCACCGGCTTGCTAAAGGAACTTAGTCTGCTGGTGAAACACTGTCGCACTACGGAAGAAAAATCCAACTCAAAACTTCTCGAAGGGTTTGGTAAAGAGTCTTCATGTATTTCAGTAAACGTCGGCAATATCGGTGAGAGCCCAATATACATGTAAAATTTTTAGGTCACTGGATTCCACAGTTTTTCAGGATTTTTATCAATTTCTGGCATTTTAAACATTTCAATAAAATCAAGGATGAGAAATGCCATTTGCAATGAGCTGTTTATGAATCACTTCATATTTAAATATCAAATGTTCATATTTTCTGTAAAACTTCGTAAAAGTATTTAATAATTTTAGTATGAATTTTGATTTCAGTATTACTAATTTCCCCTTTCTCGTGTATATATCTCAACTGATGCGATTCGCACACGTTTGTTCTACTCTTGACGACTTTAATGAACGTTTTTCTGACTATCACGTTCAAACTTTTTCAACAAGGTTACTGATTTCGTAAATAACATAATACTTTTAAGACGTTTTATGGAAGATATGATCATTTGATATCTAAATTTGGTGTATACTCACAAACAGCTTATTACCTATGGCATTTCTCATCTTCGTTGTTACGGAAATGTTAGAAATGCAAGCAAATGATAAAAAAACAAGAAAAAACTTTGAGTGAACTTACATTCTTTACGTAAAAGTGGCTTTGGACGGGATGTTTTGCACGAATCCGTTAATTTCGCTTTGGGATCCAATGAATTAAAGATTTCACAAGTATGTTGGAATCACACTGATACTGCCGGTGTCTATGGAAATACATGATGACTCTCTATCAAGCCTTCGGAAAGTTTTGTGTTATTAATTGAGTAATTATTATACAATTGGGAAACAGGATAGAGAACGGGCTTTGGTACCAATAAACCGGTTTAATCCGACTGCGAGGTTATGATAGTGCCAACTCTTTTGCAATAGCAATAATTATGAAAACAAGCTATGGGAAGGATAGATAATTCGGGCATCAAAAGGATATTTTGCAAGAATTCATTAAAGTAAGTCAGAACCGAACCGTCAGTCGAAAACGAACAATCCAAGGACAATTGCAACATGGGAAAAACAAAGAAACAAAGAGATAACGCGAGCACGGCAAAGAAAAGAAAAATTAAGACAAACACATATACAAAATGAACAACACGGACCCAATAAAAAACCATGGGTGAGATCAGCTGCATCGGTAGAGTAAGCATCTCCTGCTTCTTATAAGATACCCGCCTTGGTTATATTTGTATGTTTTTATACTAAAGGAAAGTGGACAGAGAAAGAGGAGATTTTGGTTCCCATAAACCGGTTTAACCCTACCGCTGGATTTTATTAGTTCCGGTACCAAGTCTCGCTGTCCTGAGTTCCTATCGTTGTTCATGTTTGTCTTTTATCTGATTTGTGTTTTCCCAGTGCAGTTCTATCTGTTGCATTTTTAATTTTCAGCAATCGTAGATGTTTCATGTTATCTTTTTATTTAATCAATTTTAGCACCATAATTTTTATGAAATCCTTTTCGTGCAACAAACGTCAGCTACGGATTGATAAAAAGTATTGTTTTTATTATACATGTAAAGTTCCCAACTTATCGGTGTGGGTCAGGTTAAGTTGAAAAAATAACAAACAAAAAATAATTCTTTGTATAACATGGGATAAGAAGTAGAATTTATGGGGGGGGAGGGGAACAAGTATCAAAGAAAACTCTACTTTTATTTGTGAAAACCTTTGAATACCAGGCTTGTTAGAAATTAATACTTAGACAACAGGGTTGGTAGGACGACAAAGATTGTACCAAAGATTGTACTTCTAACCTAAGGTGTATAGTAGACGGGTACATATGGCTCAGTCTCTTATTTTCCTGGTTGAACTTAAGATTTAATTTACTTAGTTCTTGTGAAAAGTAAACAATAACAGATGTGGTAGCTAACAGGTGTTTTTTAATGAAGTACCCGCTTGTGAGTGTCTTCCAAGTAAGCAGAACAAAGAAAATTAAAAAGGCAAAAGTACTGTGTCGCCAAGCGCTTTTGAATTATCATACACCCATACGAAATTACTTAAAAGAAATTATATTGCTGTATTTGGCAAATTTTACTTAATACAAGGAATTTGAATAGCGGGTTTAATAACAGCTACATTCAGATTAAAGTGTACATGTAGTTAACCTTACAAAAAAAAAAAAAAAAACAAAAGCTTGTTGTTAAAGCTTTATTACCAACACTACAATATTTATCAAATAACCACGAATAACAGATGGATAGTGTCGATTTTGCAATATCAGTGCAATGCATATTGTTTTCAACACTTTTAACTTGAATAAAACGGATGTGTCAAACTCCTTTGCTATCCCTGTATGTCTTTTTATTTTCTTTCGAATTTGGATATTCATCACTCGAACTGGTTTGGGATAAAATATCGTTTGTATCGATTTTTTTTATTCCCAACACCCCCCAAAAATGTGTTATTTTACCATTGTTACTAGAAGTTTCATAAATATTTCAATGCTTTTATGTATATTTCAGAAGTGCGAGCTTATACAGCTTACAAAAAAGTGTTGGATAGGTAAGGATTTGTATTACAAAAAAGCTATGTACAGAGCAAACACAAACGTCTCTTGCAAAGAGTATATGTACATCAATACCATTACATGGATAAACCAGAAATCTGACAGGACATTACTTAAACGAATTTTCTGGCAGTCCCTTGTACTTTTGCATATGGGAGTTCCACTGTTAATATTCCAAGCCAGATCTGCTTCGACCATTGTCTTTTGAAGTCATCCAGCGAATTGTTCATTTCTTGGGGTTAATATATCTTTTAGACATTCAGAGTTTTGTATAGATTGTTCTTTTGGTTTCCCAGTTATACTACATTGATAAAAAATATCTTAGCACATCCAGCAAGAGTTGAACTTCTATCATGTTATATTTGTTAATCTTTCTGAGGAAATATTATATATGCGTCTTTTGTCTTCCCTCTACCATTCCTCCGAACTTTGGTTTATGAATTATTGGTATTTTTTGTTCCTTCGGTAGTCTACTGTCGTTATTTTCCATAAATCTGAGTTATCATTTTCGGTAGGATCCTTTATTGTTAACGCTGTGGGTGGATGTTTTCGAAACTGTCTAAATTGAAAACATTTTCTATGTCATACTGAAATGCTTTTAATTCTTGCTCTGGTGTCTTTTCAGCTCCAGCGCCTCCTTCAGGCTCTACATGCTGAAAGTATAATATGATATTAATATCAAACACAAACTTCCAGAAGCATATATATTTTTAAAATTTTATTTGTTTTTTGGACATCTTGTCATCGATTTAGACAGTAACAGCTTTACATTCGTAACCAGTTACTCCATGAGTATATTATAGAAAAAAATCGCACAAAACTCCAGTTTATCAAGGACAGAGCTTTTATTCCTGTCGGCATCTTGATATCATGAGGAAGGGGATATTTGCCTAAAAGGTGAAGGAAATAGACCAAAGATTTTTAAAAATAAGCCAATATTCATGATATATCAATTAGATTACACTGAACGTCTCATTCACGAAAACGCACAGTTGAATTGAGAGGAAATCGGAAAATCATGAGGTCTGAAAAAACAGCTTATGATGAGCACTTAAAACCCCTCTATTTTTTCCAAGGGAGCTTAAATTTAAGGCCATTATGATCATTTTTATTTATCTTTGTTAATTTATTGCCATGCTTAGAGTTTTGACTTTAGGGTTTCCCTTTTCTGTCTTCTTTACTTCCTTTCTTTTTTTTCTTAATCGATTTATGTTTGCCGATGTACTTATTACGTGTTTAAAATTGTCAGAGGGAATACAAGTTTACACTGGTTTGACAACGTAGGTTTTAAGGTGTCTTTTGTGAAATTCATACAACTGTTGCTAATAACAGGGGATATCACTATCCAAGGATACCTCAATATCAAATGTCGAAAATAACAACTCATCGGATAAATAGTTGTTTTGCATTATCAACTACCGATTTATTATTATTTTTAAAATTTATTGGCATTTTTTGAACCCCTAAATTCATTAATAATTAATTAAATAACTACCTAGTTGACAATATGAAAACATAATTATACTTTTATCACACCTTTATTCATTGAATTCAAAAAATTACAGAGAAATGTATTATGATAACGAAGTATTTCATATATTGAAGTAGAAGAACCTTAATGATTTCGTGTACTTATCTGCAATAAACATAAGTAATTCTATATATTAATTACATACTTCTTCTGGGCTTTGAAAGAGATCATCGCTGCCAATGGAATCAGTTCTTTCGATATTGTCATTGTCAGACCTTGTAAATATGAAAACGTTACAGTATTTAAAGTTGTGATACGTTAAATTCTCAATTCCATTCGGAGCTAGTTTTGACGATACATAAAAAGATCCTAAAATAATATTGTTTTCTATATTCTCTTAAATGGTCACATGCAGAAACTTAATTTACAGTAACCATCGGTATTCTATTATTTATAACCACTGAGCTAATGCCTCTTTCCTTAACGTAGTCAGAACTTCGGTGCTGACTCGAAACTAGGTTATTTAGAAACTTGCAATAACTTGAATTTAGAAATTTTGCTTAAATCTAAACAGTATCTCCCTCTTGCATAACTCTGTCCTTAACTTATTTTGGCTTCTAATTGAGATTCTTTTTTATTATTTGTACTATTATAAGATTTTACAAAGTTTTGGTTTATGGTCTTTGAAATGTTTTGATTTGATCTGCACTGAAAAGACATAAGTTGTCGAAATGGCCATATCCATGAACTAAATTTACAGTTACTTCGGTATTTTTTATTTAAACATGTTCTGATTTTCTGTTTTTTTTGTGCTTTTTTCATGTTTTTTTCTCAATCCACACATGAGAGAAATAAGCTATCAATATACATGTAATTGAATTTCAATCGATGAATTTCGGTATGTTTTTAAACCTACTTCTTGCATCACAAAAACGTAATTTTCGAAATAAGGACTCTTGTATGTTAAAAGGTGGATCTTCACATTTTAGCAGGACGATGTGTTAATAAATTTACTGTGTTTCACATGTTTTTGAAATGTAATCATCATATTTTACAAAAAAATAAATCTTTAAATATACGTCATTACGGATTTAAATAACCAGTTTTAACTAAACCTTGAATTGACTCACTGATAGTGAGATGGGTGCCGCTGGCGGAGCAGAACATTCTTACCTTCTGGATCACCTAATGTCACTCTCGGTTTTTAAAGGAGTTCACACTGTTAGTGCTCTAGTTTTTGTGTTGGCTTTTATATTATATTCTTAAGTTTAAGTTTTGTCTTTGTTAAAGATGTTTATGGTACCGATTTGTCCTTGTTAATATTTGAAAACTAGAGATAACTTAAGTTTTTAAAAAGTTTACTTTGGTACTGATATTGATGGTAATTGATATTGTCTAAGGGTTAGAAATTGACATTAACCGATCAGCTAGCAAAATATTTTTCAAAACCATATAAATTTTAACTAGAGGCTCAGACACTGAGCCTGAATCACTCACCTGACAAAATGTTTCTATGCCATGCATGACCAAAAATATGTTTATTACCAATGGGGTCTAATATTTAGCTAAGTTCTCCATTAGCACCCGTGTTTTTGTCTTATCCTATTGGAATGAGCAATTTTTGCAAAGGACCTTCTATACATTTAGTTAAATTTGCTTGAATAGTTTCAGAGAAGATGATGAAAGGGATGGCTTTCGCATTCCGGGCTTCAATATTAAAACATGTTCTGCAGTGGAGGCCATGTTTTTACCGGATCAAAATGAATTGAGTATTTTTGTAAAGTACTTTCCGTACACCATTCCTCTAAAGTTTGGTTGAATTTGTTCCAGAGGTTTCATAGAGTCCAATATAATACTATGTTCCATGCTGGCAGCCATGTTTTCTATCGGATCGGAACAAAATGAGCATTCTTTGTCAAGGACCTTGAGAACATCATTCCTGTAAAGTAAGGTTGAATTTGCTACAGCTGTTTCAGAGGAAAAGACGAAAATGTGATTTTTCCCATAGGGTCCAATGTTAAACTACGTTCCGTGCTGGCAGCTTTTTTTTTATGGGATCGGAACAAAATGAGTATTTTTTGTCAAGGACCTTTAGTACATCATTCCTGTAAAGTTTGGTTGAATTTGCTTCAGACTGGTTTCAGAGAAGAAGATGAAAATGTGATTTTTCCCATAGGGTCCAATGTTAAACCTGAGTTCCGCGCTGGCGGCCATGTTTTTTATCGGATCAGAACGAAATGAGCAATCTTTGTAAAGGACCTTTAGTACATATTTTCTGTAAAGTTTGGTTGAATTTGCTTAAGTGGTTTCAGAGGAGAAGATGAAAATATGATTTTCCCATAGGGTCCAATGTTAAACCTAAGTTCCGCGCTTGCAGCCATGTTTTTTATCAGATCGGAACAAAATGAGTATTCTTTGTCAAGGACCTTTAGTACATCATTCCTGTAAAGTTTGGTTGAATTTGCTTCAGACTGGTTTCAGAGAAGAAGATGAAAATGTGATTTTTTTTCCATAGGGTCCAATGTTAAACCTGAGTTCCGCGCTGGCGGCGATGTTTTTTATCGGATCAGAACGAAATGAGCAATCTTTGTAAAGGACCTTTAGTATATATTTTCTGTAAAGTTTGGTTGAATTTGCTCCAGTGGTTTCAGAGGAGAAGATGAAAATATGATTTTCCCATAGGGTCCAATGTTAAACCTAAGTTCCGCGCTTGCAGCCATGTTTTTTTATCAGATCGGAACAAGATGAGTATTCTTTGTCAAGGACCTTTAGTAAATCATTCCTGTAAAGTTTGTTTAAATTTGCTTCAGTGGTTTCAGAGGAGAAGATGAAATTGTGATTTTTCCCATAGGGTCCAATGTTAAACCTAAGTTCCGCGCTGGCGGCCATGTTTTTAATCGAATCAGAACGAAATGAGCAATTTTTGTAAAGGACCTTTAGTACATCATTCCTGTAAAGTTTGGTTTAATTTGCCTCAGTAGTTTTAGAGGAGAAGATGAAAATGTGAAAAGTTAACAGACGACGGACGGACGGACGACGGACGCCAAGTGATGGCAATAGCTCACACTGACCCTTCGGGTCAGGTGAGCTAAAAATGAATAACAGGAAACACCTACAATGGCTGAAAATTATAATTACATGCAACAATGTGCAAGGGAACTACACAAGAAAAACACGTATAAGACAAAAGACAAACGCAGACAACGATAGGAAATCGGGATAGCCGGACTTGGTACCGGCACTAGCAAAAGCCAGGGTTAAACCGGTTTTTGGGTACCCAAACCTCCCCTTTATCTGTCCCGTTTCCCTATAGTATAAAACATACGAATAAAACCCAATACAGGTAGACTACTAACTCCATGACCATAATCTTGAAAAGAGAGAAAAAGACAATACGTAATTTTGAAAGATGGCTAAAGGGGTGCTCGCCGCTATACTGCCGGCTAGCTCAAGGAGCCTAGTCTGCTGGTAGAACCCTGTCGCACTACGGAAGAAAAATCAAACTCAAAACTTCCAGAAGGGTTTGGTCAAGAATCATCATAAATTTCAGTAGACATCGGCAATACCAGTGAGAGGCCAGTATGTGTGCAAAATTTTTAGGTCACTAGGTCTCAAAGCTAATTTAACGGATGCAAGCAGAATATCTTGCCGATATCCCCTATTACGTAAAGAATGTAAGTTACGCCCCAGCTTTTCTGGATAATTAATCAATTTCTGGCATTTTTTAACAATATATAAGCCTAACTTATAGTGCATGTGACGGGTGGAGCAGGACACGATTACCCTTCCGAAACACCTGATGTCACTCCCGGTTTTCATGAGAATTCACACTATGATTGCCTCAGTTCTGAATGTCGTCCTTTTATTTCCGTGCCTTGTGGCTGTCTCATATCCTTGTTGTGTCTTTGTTTTTCTGCATTCCCGTGTTTGCCTTGTCTATGTAATTATCACATCACTTGTTCCGTCGGTATTCTACTGCCGTTGCTTAATTCAGCAATGGCAGAGGAAGTCAAGTGCTTGCTTATATATTGTGATTGCTTTTTATAATTTTTTGTCGGACAACGGATGACAACAATTGTAAGAAAACTTCACCAGTTTATTCTATTTTTGTTGACCACCCCTAATTCATGGAGAAACAAAGACACGTATGTAGCGTTGTGTCACATCTTGACATGAATTCCGTTTAAACCGTCGTTAGGAGCCGTCTTGAATTTACTATGAGCTTAGAGCGAAACTAAATATTGAAGTTCTCATGGTAACTTCAAGATGAAGAACAATAATAATAGCAATGTGCCATTGTTTGTTTTACCATTTTTATAGAGATTTTGTCACATGTGCATTCAATCCATTGTTTATCGATATCATAGCTGACATATCTACCAAAACAAAAAGGATAAGTGGAAACTGCACTGTTTTTAATGCCTAAACATACCTTCGCATTTGTATTATTGTTGTTTAAAGGATTTAGACCGAAATAAAAAATAAACAAATTTAAAGTGTAAAAATTGTTTATGTGATCAAGAAATTCTGAAAGTTCAACTGTAATATGAGATAGGGATGTAAGAACACTTTGCAAGTTACTTGTTAGCTGACGATCCTGTGATCCTGTATCCTCGAGTAATAACAATCATCGAATTAGCGTTGTTCTTCATCTATCAATGCATTACGCTGATACTAGTGCTAGGAACTGTCTTGACGTAACTACAAGGTATGATCAAAGCGCATTGTTGAAAGCGTCATATTAACGTCAAGATGAAGAACAAAAATTAAATTCCAAAGTCAAGATAACAGTAAACACCTACAATGGCCGAAAATTACAATTACAAACTACAATTCACAAGGGAACTGCAACAGACTAAGTAAAGAAAAGTATTGTTCCATTGCTGGGTTTACCATCCATTCATAGGGACGTCTCATTTCCATGATCATTTACTCCGTATCAATTTATTGTTTGCTTGAAAGTTTTCTGCAGTGTAGAGTCCATAAATAGACATCCTGTGCGAGAGATGTATGCTTTAATAATCAATAATTGGAGCAAACGCACATGAGATGAAGTGTCCACAAATATAATATTTCTATATTTCAGTTATGATGTATTGTTTTTGAGAATTTCGCATATGGATACACTATCACACTTCCAAATTTTCAACAGTTTAGTTTTTGTTATTTTCATATTTTATTTTGACCACTTGTTTCACTATTTTGTTATGAAAAATGTTCTTGTAATTGACTCGATTAGAACCCAGGGGTTATATATGCTGTGATTGTCCTCTTTTAATCTAAATATCACTTTGCCAAGTAATTTTAATGTTTGTTGACATTTCTGCATCTATGAGTTTTAATAAATGAAAGGATATGGAGTGAATGTTCATGTGACAAAAACGCACATGTTGCATAGAAAACTCCAGTTTATTAAGGACAGGGCTTTTATACCGGTCAACATCTTGATGTCGCCTGAGGGTCTTCAACGAGAGGGGAACAATATACACCCCCTCAAGAGAGGGGTATTCTTGACAAAAATATTGAGCAACATCGATCGGAGCTAAAATACACAGAAGCAACACGTGTCGGGAGTCGCAATGATAAAAAAGTAAAACCGGGCAATGTCTGCAATGTAACCTTTTTGTATATCTCGCAATGAGTTCTGTGAAAATCGTCCGCCCTGAATTTACAATGAGGTATGAGAAGAGGTCATGGTTAAAGGTTTCATGGCGACATCAAGATGAAGAGAATTAGAAAAAGAGTTGTTAAATCGCTGTGGTTTAGCATGCATTTATAGAGACTTTGTCACATGTGCATTTGCTTCATATCCTTAATTTTTATTGACGTCACCGCGATTGAAGGGGAGGCTTGGCGCGTCATAAAACGGGTTTAATACACTGTTACCGATTTGGCCATGTCTTTGTGATCATCACTTCCCTTGTTCGTTCGGTATTCTACTGCCACTGTTTCTTTTGAATTGCCTGTACCAAGTCAGGACCATTGATATCGACAATTTTTCTTGTGGTTTCCAACTACTTTGTCTTTTTGCTTCACAATTCTGTTCGGATATTTTGTTATTATCCCATTTAATATATTAGCCATTTTTTGCTCAGGCTCAGTTAGTAAAATTCTCAACTAAAAGGTGCATAAATTGATCTTATAATAAAAAATCTCAGAACAAAAAAAAGGAATATGGAGTAAATATACATCACCGTCTACCGTTGCCCGACAGAGAACCAATAGACAATACAACATATAAACGATAACAGGACACTCATTGAGTTGATTGTAAGAAAACCTGGCAAGTAAATTCGGGAGATGTGGGCAGTATATATAAAGATTGCCAGAAACATAATTTCATATTTATGAAGCAAGAAAGCAAAATTTTGAATTTTGATTGTGCATCCATATGAGAAATTCTCACATGAACAAGTACACCATAACTGACAGCGCGGGGAATCTTTTTACGGACTCCACACTGCACGAGAGACAAACTCCAGCGTACATGAACAAGAAATCGATATGGAGTAAATGTACATTAGACAAAATCCCTTTAAATACATGGTAAGATTGCGCAGATAGAACAACACTTTCATTGTTGTTCTTCATCCTTAAGTCACCATGAGGCCTTCAACAAAGAGCAAACACTCCTGCCTCAGTAAGTTCAAGACGGCCCCTAGCACCAGTTTGAGCGGCTATCACATATCGGGCAAAGTACTCTTAGAAGTCTGATTTCATTGCGATTATGATATGTATATTTTCAACAAGTTCGATTCCCACCCGCTTGTTTTTCTCTTGACGATTTCATTGAACGTAACCTTACTATCACAGCACGGTTACAGATTTTTTAAATTGTTGAATACATTGAAGATGTTTTGTAATTGATATGAACATTTGATATCTGAATATGGCGTTACTCACAAACAGCTTAATAATACTAAAGGCGTTTCTTATCTTAAAAATCCAGAAAAACTGGGACGTAACTTACATTCATTACGTCATCAAGGATATCGACAAGATATTCTGCTTGCATCCGTTTAATAAGCTTTGAGATCTAGTGACCCGAAAATTTTCCACGTATTCTGGTCTCTAATTGATACTGCAGATGTGTACTTGCAATTTATGATGATTCTTGACCAAAGCCTGAGGGAAGTTTCCAGTTTGATTTTTCTTCCATAGTGCGATAGTGTTTTACCAGCAGACTAGGATTCTCGAGCTAACCGGCAGTTTAGCGGCGAGCACCATATGACCCATTTTTTTCCGAGAACTACTTATTGTTAATTTCTTTCCTTTTTGTAGTCATGGAGTTAGTAGTCTACCTGTATTGGTTTTTATTTGTATGTTTATTATACTATAGGAAAACGGAACAGAGAAAGAGGCGGTTTGGATGCCCATAAACCGGTTTAACCCTACCACTAGCTTTTGCTTGTGCCGGTACCGAATCTGGCTGTCCCGAGTTCATATAATTGTTTACGTTTGTCTTTAGTCTTATTTGTGTTTTTCCTGTGTAGTTTCCTGGTAGATTGTAGCATTTAATTGTAATTTTCAGCCATTGTTGATATTTCTTGATATCTGTTTTTTTATATTATTACAATAAAACAGTTGCTATTTAGGCTCGTTTAATCTCTAAATTCTAACTTTTAAAATCACATAAGCACAGCTACAAATTGTAAATTATTCCGACAAAATTTCACAAAAAAATTATCATGAGGTTGCTAGACTACCCTTTCTCCGAACAAACGTTTTTAATACCCTTACTTTAGCACATAAATATCAAAGTAGACATAATTTTTTGCAAATCTTAGTCCTTAGTATTCTGCAGAATTTCAAAAGAAATTTTGAAGATTTTCCGTCTGAGATAACATTGGGACAAAAATTGTGTACTAACAGACAGACGGATAGACAGACGGACATCCGAACGGACATTGTGAAACAAATAATATTATTTACTTAGTTGCGATTGTGTATAATTTTATGATGTGTGCTACAAATAAAGTAGTTTATTATTGATTCAGAAAATGTAACAGTGTCAGTGTTTAAAAAAGGAACGCAATTAAGATGTGTAATTTTGAATGGAATCGTTGCAATACTGTTAGCAAAATGATAGAAAAAATTGGAATTGTTTTAAGAACAATAGTATATTGGAATAGGTTGAAACATTTACTCGCTAAATACTTGAATGCAGTTTGTTGCTCAAATTCTAAAGGGATGTCAGCACGATCAGCAAACTGCATTTATGCATGACAAACTTAAGGTAGATAGACACCAATATTTATTTCCATGAGATTTTTCTAAAAGTCGGCACAATTGAAGACCAAATCCTACCAACCTAATATCTGTAATTAAAAGTGTGGGATACCATGCTTGTTTTTTTCTAGAATCGAGATCAAATTTTGCTCGATTTTAGCCAGTTTTCCATCTAAATTTACAAACTTAAGAATGCACGGGGAAATCAAGGGAATGCAATTTTCAGCTAAATAGAAAAGAACATTTCATCTATGAGAATTTCATATACTTTTTAACTAGATAGTTTATGATATGATCTATTGGTAACAACGAAAAACGTATATGTCACCATACTTTTAACGGAGATGTTTTGCAAAGTTTCCGTAATTAACATTATTTTACGGGAAAAGGGAGCTAATTCGCGGCGAAGTGGACTTATTCGCGGCAAAGTGGACGAAATATGACGTCTCATATCTGTCAGTCCATTATGACGTCACAAAGGAAATTTGTAAAATAACTGATCCGGTCCGAAATTAAAACTGCCCCGTATCCGACTCTTTATTTTTAGAATGCGCGATTAAATTGCACAGCGCAACAGTGTCTGTCTTCCTTAAGATAAGCAACAAACAAAATAAAGCATATAAATAAGAAGAAAGCTTTGTAAGTTAAACCAAGTAAAATAAATAGTGAAATTAATCACATATTTTTTATTTTAAAGGAATGTTTTATATGGCACTCGGTAGATGTCCTTGGTACTGGATTTGGCTTCCTATTTCGATTTTTTTTTTTTCGGTAATGAGTACTTCTTTTTTGACAACTTTTGGATTATGGCTTTCCAAATTATTTGATTTTAATGCTGCTGATGAGAGGTTACTCCTTGAAACACGTGTACAGCATAACGAAATTTTACTGTTTCTATGCAACATCGGTATTTTTTGTATTACGAAAGGATATGGTGTAAATGAACATGAGACCATAACACATATGCTAATTCAAACTGAAATAATTTTAATGAGCTGTATGGCCATTTCGGAAATAAATTCCTCATCAGCAGCGCTAGAACCCATCATCACTTACATGTGTATACATGTAAGTGATGATGGTGATTATAAAAATGTTATGAAATATAAGATAGAGTTACGTACATGTTTGTTTGAGAAAATATTGGCTGAAGACCTTCTGTTTCGTTTCCCGCATTAAACTGGATAAAACCGTCAGGATGTGGAAGTGCTGCTAAAAAATTCTTCAGATGAATTATAGAGGTAACCAAAATCAATGTAAGATATGTGAGTATTCTAACTAATAAAACAATTTATCATATATGTCTTCGGATTTTTTAAATAAATTATTTATAACGATAAGTACTTTAGAAATAAAACTAAATATAACTAAGATTTTTTTTTATTTCAGAAAATTATTTTTATGAATATCTGCAAAGCGTTTTCATTTCAATGCATTGTTTATCAATTATCAATAAATATCTCGCTATATAAAACATGTAACTAATATGTTTTTGACATTTATAAATTACACGATTTCTTGATATCACTATATATTTCTTTACAAATAAAATCGTTGATTTCCCGTCTATTACGTATATTTCTCAAATCGAACAAGTTTTTCTTTAAAGTTTGAGGCTTGCCGAGATTTATCAAAAATGTTACTTGTACCGTCCATATTGTGAAGATATTGATACAAGCCAAAACTGTATACCCATGGCAAAGTTTGACGCCTGAAATTTATGTTTGTATTCAGACAATAAAAAAACTAATGAACTTATTTTTAAATTATTGGCTTAAGCTGCATATCAAACTCCTTTTAACAGGGCAAAGTTAATGAAAATCGGATAAGAATGAGTATTAGAATATTGTGTTAACAGAGGCCGTTTTAATATGAAATGCCACTGAAATTTTGACTGATTTTGGTACAAGGCTGTAACTATATACAAAAAATACTTGCAGTGTGCAAAACTCTATCTCTTGATTTTGACAGTCCGTTTGATTAATCCTTCACACATAAAGCATAGCGTAGCGTAACGATATTTTGATATTTCAGTATATTACATTATATATACTATACATATTGGTTTGATACTGAATATACGCGATATGCAATATACCTGACATTGGATCAATCCCTTGCATTGAACCTTCAAGTGTCTGGAAAATTGCTTTCAGTTTTGAAGTAACCTTTTCCATCACCCCAATGGTTTCTTGTACTGTCGGTACAGTTTCCAGTGGATTCTCCACCATCAATTTCACCACTTCACGTAACAAAACGCTTCCGGACACGTATTTCTTGTCTCCAGTTACATTATTAATCAACACATCAAGCATATAAAGTGTTTCAAATATTCCTCGATTATCTTCGATTCTAGGCAACCGTTTGATTATGCTGTCCATAATGCACTTTGCATCGATAACATAACTTAATAAGATAATAAAGTCTTCTATTTTATTGACGGTATGGTGGTGTAACGTATGTTCCTGTGAACATATCTGGCAGACTAAAATCTTACAGGTTGTACAATATGACCGTAATTCTAACTGATTATGATTTGTTAACATGCAAGTTATCTTTGGCACTACGTCTAAAAGAGTAATTTCTGTATCTCTTCGTGTAAAGTCGAGGACTTCATGATTCTTTAGTAGTAATATTTTTTTGTGATATTTAATGCATTGATGATCCACGAGTAAATTACAGTTCTTACAGAAACCAACAGCAAACCCTCTGTCACTGCACATTTCGCATATTCCTGAAGAATTAGCTAATAAATAATACTTTTGTAAAATAGTTGGGAAATCAAAGATTACCCGACCGATTTCACCTTCAGCAGTATGGTTGGTCCTTTGTGCCTGTATGTATTTAAGAACTGCAACAAATCTGTTTGCAATTTCGTTCGTCTCCTCCATTATAAACGCTAACAAGTATGTAAATGATCGTTACTTTTGTTTCTCCTTTCCCGTTGTCCTCTCTTAATATATTTATATTAATTGCTAAGAGAAAGACAGGAATAATATTTATCAATATTTCTAAAAGAACGTTCAACAACAAACAGGATGTACAAGCTTTATATATCAGAAGTAGGAGTCCATTGTGCACTTTAAAAATTTCATCAGTACAAACGCAGCTGTTTCCTCATTTTTCTAATTAACACAATAAATTAATCCGGATGGAGAAAACGAAACCGTTCCGAGATTGTAGATTCATTGGAGATTTATAATTATTTGAAAAAGTGGCGGGTATATAGTGATGGCGGTGTCCGTCTGTCCGTCCGTCCGTCACATTTTTGGTCACAGTTTCTCAGCTTTTTTCATGTTGGAATGATTTCATATTTAGTCAGAAGATTGGTTATGAAGAGTTGTAACGTGTAAGCTATTTTTGGGTCTGCCATGTTGCTACTTCCTGTTTGCCGATATGTTGAAGTTTTACTATTACTCACTATGGATGAGAAATTTTCGTCGCAGTTTTCTCATCTTGTATATATTGGAATGATTTCAAATTTGGTCTGGAGCTTTATAATAATGAGTTATAACGTGTAAGTTATTTTGATGTCTGCCCTATAACTACTTCTTTTTTACCGATATGTTGAAGTTTTATTATAACCCTTTCTGTATGGGAATTTTTCGTCACAGTTTATTTAGTTTCTGTGAGTGGGAATGATTTCAAATTTGGATTGGAGCTTTATAATAATGAGTTGTAATGTGTAAGTCATTTTTAGGTCTGTTGTGCTTGCACTTCCTGTTTGATGTTTAATTATAACTAAGTAGGAAGGAGAAATTTTGGTCACAGTTTTCTCAGCTTCCACAGGTTAAATTGTTTTCATATTTGGTCTGAAGCTTGATTTTGAGGAGTTGTAATGTGTAAGTCGTTTTGTGGTGTGCTGTATTACCATTTCCTGTTTTCTTGGCTTGTATGAGTGGGGACGATTTCAAATTTGGTCTGGATAACTGTTTAAAGAATTGTATTACATTGGAAGCGGGGTATTCATTTGCGGACCACAGTACTTCTAGTTTTAATCCAGATTTCAAATTTATTTAATAAATCCCTAATTTTACGATATTCTCTTTCGGTCATAACTGAATAACTGATTATGAAGAATTTGATATTTATTTAAGGTTCAAAATCATATCTCTTTATATTTTGATGTTTAAATTATTAAATTGAAGATAAAATTTTTGTTTCAACCGTATCCTAAGTAAATGTATTTTCTATACTTATATCAATGGGACACACAGCAGTTCACAGAATTAGGGTAGAATGGTTCTGTCCTCCCGTTACAAGGAGGGAATAAAACAATTAGTGAGCAAATGCACAATTATAATTGATAACTGGTATATAGGAAAGTTTGACTTTGTTAATTTGTGTACATGTCACGTTACGCCAGGAGACGGTCGTCTGTCAGAACAAATATTTTCAATAATGAGTTTATAGCCAGAGATGGGGTAATTGTAATTGTAATCATTATTAAGCTGTAATCGATTACAATTTTACAAGTAATCAGCGTAATCATTAATCAGCCAAAAATCTGATTACATGTTATTCTATTTAATCAATTACTTTCAAAAATAGCCTGTAATCATGATTACTTTACGATTAAATTCTGATTACAATGGAAATATTAAAATTTCAAATCATGGCTCTTTTCATAGCAAATATAAATCTCATAATGGAACAAATTGTGCAAATATATCAACAAATTCATTCATAAAATGTTTGTAAGATCAGCCAGTTGTAATTGATCTTTGCATACATTTTGCATAGGTATCATCAGGTGCTCCGGAAGGGTAAGCATGATCTGCTCCACGCGTGGCACCGTCATACTGCCAGTCAAAAGTCCGGCTTTGTCATAGTCGGTGTTAGTCAGTCCGGTAACAAATTTGGATCTACCCAAAAATATCTGTCCTCATTTGTGAAACAGAAACATTGTAATGGTCTGTCAAATCGTGGTGACGACCGTAAAACTTCTGTAGTGACAATTGCAACAGTGACTGAACATACCCTTGATGTATAAGTTTTTGAGACAATAATTTCGCTCTGTTGACAGAATCGCTATCAACTACAGGCACGGCAATAGCGAATGAGTTGTGAAATGTACACGCCATATGCCGTGGGAATATTACTGCTCAAAAACGGGAAGTTCACTATTGGAAAGTCGTTATTATCACGCTTGTCGCAAAGTTTTATTTTCAGACGCCCAGAGTTATTAAGGTTAGTGAGGACAGCTGTCACGTGATTAAACCATAAAAATGGCGGAAAAAATTTAAAATGTTCAGAATGGAATGAAATTTCACAGGAATGTTACTGAGCATGTCTAGAAACGAACTTTACTTTTAAAACATCAAAATGGCGACCGTTGCTATGGGAACAGAAAATGGCAGGAAATTTTCAAATTGCTCCAAAATGACTGAAATTTGACTGGAAGGTTACTTAGCATGTGTAGATAAGAGTTTTGGTCCTTAAAATAGCAAAATGGCAACCGTTGCCATGGAAACAGCAAAATGTCGGGAAAAATTAAAAGTCCTTCGTATATTATGAAAAATGGAAATCACCTTGAAATTAGGTGAGAAAAAAGAAAATAATAATAAATTTAGACAGTAAAAGGGCTGAAAAAAGGAATAAACTTTGATAAAAAATTAAATAAAATAGAGATATAGTAGTGAAAAAGTAAATTATGTACACAAATTAAGAAAAGTGGAAAAAATGATAGAATAAAACTTGGAAACTGTGGGAAGAGAGAATTCACCCTAGAAAAACAATAGCAGTCTTCCCTTCTAAACAATTAACGCAGACGTGATAGAAATACTGCCAGAACAAGCCACTTCTGATTTCCGCTTTTTATAAAGATTACTCCCTAGAAGTTTGGAACAAGAAAATATGAGAAATGTCAACTCATTCATTTAGTCAACGCCATCCAAAATATATCTTTATACAGCATAATAGATAATTCCGGTCAAAACGGTGGCCAATTGGAAATACAAACTACTTCCGGTCCAGCATGCGCGCTCCTTTAGCTCTCTATAGGACTCCTGTGGATTCACGTGTCGAACTATCATACAATATATCAAAATATTTTGAATTTGTAGATGAATTTTTTGTATTTATGATTAACAGTAGGCAAGAAAGTATCCACTTCCGGTTTGACGCGTGTAACCTATAACTTCCTGTTCCAGTCATATGACTATTCTAGTTTGGTATTAGTGCTACAAGCACAGCCGGTGACATCACTTCCGGTTTTTGTTCTAGTGACGGCAAATTTTTTTGCGGGGAGGAGGGCAATGTTGTCAAATTTGAATGCTTGTAGGTCTCTTAAAAGCCTGGTTTGCTATACTGATTTTTTTTTATATTTTGAAGATATCGTAGAAAGGTATATATTTAGGTAAAAAAAATGAAATTTTGAATTCGGAAGTTTTTCTAAATTTCACTTTTTATGTCCCTTCAGGGGGCAAAAAGTGATAAAAAATCTAACCTCAATGTGCACATAATAGGGAATATTAGCAAAAATAATTGACAGAAGTGGGTGTATTTTTAGAAATACCTTTAAAACAACAAATCCAAACACTCTTTCTACAAAAACAATGCACAATTGGTTTTTTATATGGTCAAAAGGGGGTAAATGGAAATTGGGACCATTATTCAGGGGGGAGGTAACTTTGACCCAATTAATCTCAGAAAAACGCCTGGAAAGGTGGTCCAATATTTATACCAAAGAAAGTGCATATATTCAACAGTAATATAATAAAAAATAGCCATTTTGAATTCGGAATTATTTTTGGGGTCAGGTGTCCTCACTAACCTTAATGTACAGGTAAAGGTCCAGGTTTGATGCTAATAAAGGATTTTATGGCTTTTATAAGAGATTTGTTATTAACCTGACTCGCATCGGGTATCCTGACATTCGGAACGGAGTAGGCACTGCTCATGCGGGGGAGTACTATTGTCTTGGATGTCCTTATTTGTCAAATTTGAATTTTCGGTCACTAAGAACTGCGGAGGACAAATATTCTGCAGTTCATTGATGAGAATGTATATTTTTTTTCATTTTGTTGAACATTTGCTTGCGTTCTTAGTGTCAGCTCCGGTCGGGTCATTATCGGAATACCCAGTGTAGGTAAGGCCAAGGAAAAAAAGAATTATTGTTGGTTCCGTCCAAAAGCATTTAATTACATTAACTGATTAGTACTTCAGCTATGAATGACTGGTTTCTACTAGTGCACTATAAAAACACAAGGAAAAAAACTCGAATTTTTAATTACAGTGAAGCCATTGGAAATTATTGCCGTGGTAGAATTCAAAGGACCATGAAACAAATGAAGACCGTGATCAATTTTAAAGGAAATATTAAAAATTTAGAAGATTGAATTTCTGAATAGTGCACGTGCGGTCTTCTCTTAGATTAATTGCCCTCATTGTAAATCATTGTTTTGTTTTTATCACAATCCAAAAAGCAAATCTCGGCAAGCAACATTGTATTAAAATTCATTAGAATTGCCTCCTTAAGTTCTTGAATGTAAAGAAGCTTTCTATATACACACACTTTTATAAAAACGTTAGTAAGAAAAATATAATTTGCAGCAACAAAATTAATACATTTGAATGAGGCAAACTTAGCTGTTTGTGAGCTTTTTAAAATTTTCTTCAATATATTTAAAACACATGAAGACAAAACAATGGTACATTAAATAATTAAATTTTCCTGACAAATTTTTGAATTTCTTCACAAGACAGTAAAGCAAAATCAAACAATTTTTGTTACACTTGCTTCCCTTGTTATCTAAATAAAAATCAAAGACACAAATAGCAAAATGCTAAGATACATGACGAGACTTACAATCCCTATTCAGGCTGACGTAAATAACTTATTACCGAAGCAGCTTTCAATGAATCCATAAGATCGGAAATAACAAAATACCGAAGTAACTGAAATGAATTTAAATAGATATTAAGTAATAATTGAAAATAATTTTTATAAAATACATCATTACCCAATCATAAAATGACAATTTTAGTAGTTATTTTCAGTATATTCAATACATACTCTTCCTGTTAATATCCCAGTTTATTTTGAGTTTTTCTTTGGTTTAATTTCCATTTGCAACTGACCACTATAATCTGCTTCCGATCATTTATGCAACACTTAAAATGCATCCATCACTTCAGTGAACGAATTACATTCTGTTGGATGAAAATTAATCTAACAAAATAAAAGAACATGCTATTAACACTTTATTTCAAAGCATAAAAGGAATAAATAAAATGGATTGATGAGGGGGTGGACAGGTTTGTGTCTTTCTCCTTCCTCTCTTCCTTTCTCTCCTTTATACCTCCCACTCTCTCCTTTATTCCACAACCTTTCTCCTGATCTCCCTTCCATTTCCCTCTTCTCCCTTTCTTGTCCAATATCTCACTTTCCCGACCCCTTTCTTCTTTTTCCACTCCTTTTATAAAAATCCAAATTCAAGATAAGACTATATAGAAATACTTTGAGCAAAGCCCAGTAAAAATTACCATTGCTTCCTCAACCTAAACCCCCTCAATTGGATACAGAAATAGCAAAGTTCATGTTCAAAAATTGGTTCCATAAAAGGAGGTGCACTATGGTATCACATAATAAAGATTCTTTGAAAGTTTCATGTTTATCTTCGAGAAACCCTAAAAATGGTGAAGTGGGATGATAACAAAATAACCGAAATCATAATCTTAAATACTTATAGTATAACTAATTGACCGTCGTGAATATCAGTAAAAATGTCACGAGTGCCGAACAACGCAGAAGGATTTAATGAGTTTCAGAACTTGTTCTGCAACGAGTTAAATCCACTGCGTTGATCGACACGAGTGACATTTTTATTGATATTCATGACGGCCGATTAGTTATGCTTTTTATCATATAGATTTTCTACTCAAAAACCGAGATTTCAGATGCGGATTATTTTTTTCATGTCAATACGCCAGTTGTTTACTTGACGACGACATTGAAGAGACATTGTGACGTCGCTTCATTCAGACGTCATCCAGTGACTAGAAATCCTTTATTTTCACCGGTGACAATATGACATTTATTTATCTGAGAAAACTCGATAAATCAACGCTATCTATATAATAAAAAATATTCTTTTGCATTATGGGATAAATATTTTCTTTAAGTCTCATTAAATTCTATTTAGGTTTATAGGATGAGTTTCGGATGACGTACAGGTACCCTTAACTTCCATGATGATGAATGAGAAAGTCTAAGTTTAGCTGATGGATGCCAAAACAAAAAAAAACATCAAAATCAAAAATAGTAGGTGCACAATGGTATAATATGATAACGATTCTATAAAAAGGTTAATCAAATTCCATTCGATTGTGCAGGAGGAGTTGCGGATGCCATAGCAGGTCCCTCTACCATGTTAATGCATGAAAAAAATCTATGAGAAACACTCAGATTGGTCAGTTCAAAATCTGAAAGAATATTGATAAATATCCGATATCAATCGATATAACAAATGATAAAATAATACGTCATTACCAAAGTCTTATTTGTGAGACAAAATAATGACATATAAATTATGAGTTCCACTAGAAATACGCAATTATATGCACAATATGCGAATTACATAAACAAGGTTCCATCAACTGTGAATTACATATAAAACTGATAGGAAGCAAATTTACATCTAAATGGTCCTAGAGCAAATTTTGCAAAACTAAAAGGAAGCAGACAACGTAAGAAGTAAGAACGTGTGCACATTTTTATATGCATGCTTCCTCCAAAATTTTATTAAATAACCAAATTCAAGATCAAACTAGAAATACTTTAATGAAACTTCCATTATAAATGTTCCTGCTTCCTGCTCATAACCCCCTCAATTGAAAACATAAATGGCAAAGTGAGAACCGAACCGTCAATCCAAAACGAATAATTCAAGGACAATGGTTCATCGGAAACGACAAAGAAACAAAGACACAACATGAGTCCGGCACAGAAAAGAAAAATGAAAACACACACACACACACACACACACACACATACACACAAAGATGAACAACAAGGACACACTAAAACCATGGGTGAGATCAGGTCCACCGGCAGGGTAAGCATCTCCTGCTTCTTATAAGATACCCGCCGTGTTGATCATGTCAAATCCGGTAGTAAGGTCAAATCCGGTAGAACAATTAAGCCTTTAAAGGGAAAGATCAGTTGTCATTTTGGAAACAGATATCCCATAGCGGTCCACAAGATGATGATGTCCTTTATGTCTCATAAGCACATAGTACTTCTGGAGGGATGACTTCAAGTTTTGGATAGCATATCCTTGTTAAAATAGCCTATTTGTGAATAAAAGGGATCTATCAAGGAAGTCATTGTATCGACCACAGGCCCTTGAATAGCGAATTAGCTGGGAGATGTTAACTCCGTATGCCGGCGCTGTTGGGATGTTGCTACAAAGAAAAGGGAAGTTGACAATTGGAAAAGTAAAGTCATCGCGTTTGTCGTACAGCTTAGTTTAAAGTCTACATCTGTTGTCAATTTCAATATGAAGGTCAAGGAATGAGGCCGATGTGGAAGTGTCTGTAGTATCCTTAATTTCGAGCTCCTTTGGATAGATCAGATGAAGAAAATCACCAAAGTCCATGTTTTGGTATTGGTAACCCCGAAAATTGGTCATATGAACAGAGGGGCAATACGGTATCATATAATAATGATTCTGGCAAAATTCCATGTTTTGCTTGGGTAACCATAAAATTGATGAATTTGGTCTTTTACTTTGGCATTATGGGATAATGATTTTCTTTAGTCTCATCAAATTCTATTCATATTTAAAGTATTAGTTTTTGATGACAAACCAGTATCCTTAACTCACATGTTGAGATAGTCTATGTTTAGTTGATGGACACCAAAACAAAAAGTCCAGATCAAAATCCAAAAATAGGAGATGCACTATGGTATCATGTGATAAAGATTCTCTAAAATTTTCATCAAATTCAATTGTCTAGGAGGAGTTGCTGATACTATAGCAGGTCCCTCCCGTATGGAAATGAATGAAAAAAAATCATGTTTCGTTATGTAAAACACTCAAAATTAGTCATTTTAAAATCTGAAATAGGAGGTGCACTATAGCATCACATCTGTGCTTTGTGTCTGTCTAACGTCATTGTTTTGTGTCTGGCGCCATTGTTTTCTGTGTTCTCGTCTTGGCCATGTCTTTGGACTTTTGTGGATTTCCCTCCTTTGTTTCTTCGGTATTCTACTGCCGTTTTTTGAAAAATAATGTCATAATGTTTTATCGATTCCCATTCATTATTTACAAGACGTTGTAGATGACATACCAGTACACCTCAAATGACATTGATTCCATGTATCCTAAAAACTTGTCAGATCAAAATTACTATAAATTCATTTTATAAATTTATATATTATAAAATTATAGAATGAGACACATACTTTGGAATAATATGATAAAATGTTTCGAACATTTCATCAAAATACCATTGAATTTGTCCAGGAGGAGTTGCAGATTGCAAGCAAGAAAAATAAAAAGTGAAAGAATTTTAATGAAAAGACTGTTTTTAGAAAAAGGTAATAATAGTATTTATAGACAACTGAAAATTTATTAGTTTCGTATTGATAATTGGGAATTTTCCGATAGAAAAAATCCATGATTTATAAATACTTCAATTAGTATTTTAAAGATATGGATAAATATCCAATCACAATTAATATGACGCGAATCAAATAATAAGTGCTTACAATTATCTTATTTGTGAGACAAAATAATGACATATAAATAACATGTACGGAAGTTGCTGTTGATTTAATTTCTGCATATGTGCATTTCGACAACTTTTGTCTCTTCAGTGAAAATCAAAACATTTGGAAATCTATATACTGAAATATGAACATATAGCTGAAAGAGAACCAATTACAAATAGTATCAAAATAGAAATGCCAAAATTAGCTAAGGACAGAGCTATGTGAAAGGGAGATACTGCTAAATTTTGAATAAAATTTCGTTAAATTTAGATATTGCAGGTTTCCAAATAATTTCGGTTTTCGGACCAGCACCAAAATACTGGCTACTGGGTAGGTGAAAACCCTAATGGACTAACAGAGTTCTACCAGAAAAACCAAACTATGATGAACAATATGCTGAGTAAGAAAAATTTGGCAATTCAGCCGTGAATTACAGATAAAAAATTATGGCAACCCCAAAAATCCATATATGCAAAAAGATTGCGGATCAAAATGTAAAATAAGACATGCACTTAGGCAGCCTTTGATAAAATTTCTCTGATTTTTTTCATCAAATTCCATTTAAGAGATTAAGGTGGCGTTACATATGGCATAAAGTTGGGTGCAGATATAACCTCTCGTCGAAGTTAACTCTAAGTTAACTTAGAATTGTTTCTAAGATAATTTGAAATGAACTTAGAGCAGTGATAGTGTTGAAGACCATACGGTGACCCCTTGATGTTTTGTTTTGGGTAGTTTTATCCTGGAGATGGGATTTTGTCTCCTTGACCTTTACCCCATTTCCTTTCTTTTTCATACAGAACAAATTCTAGAGCAGTTCTGAAAGCGGTTATAATTGGTTCTGCACGGAACTGTTCTAAAAGCTGTCATAGTTCTAAAAGTGGTCATAAAAATAGTTACAGCTCTAAGTTAACTTATAATAGTTCTAAAAGTGGCCATACACTAGAGCAGTTCTTAAAGTGGTCAAACGTGCGGTAGAACAGTTCCCCTAAGATTCATGATAAGGGTTACCTTTGTGACGATCGGACTCCCGGGATAAGTCCATATTGATACAAAATTTCCTTTTCTTTATACGTTTTATTAATACAGGCATTGAGAATGGAGAAATTGTCCCTTTTGTCATTTTTCACACGACGTGTGTTTTAAGTCAAATTACAGGAATTTTTCATGATTGCTAGCATCAATATTATACTGAATACAGAAATGTTCACTGTTGTCATATCTTTTTCTATAAAAGTAAAAGGAAGTTTCATGATTGTGGGAATCAATATCATATCGATTGCAGAAAATGTCCCTTTCCACATATGATTTTGGTAAATGTACAGGAAGTATTATGATTGCTGGCATCGAAATTATGTTGAATACAGAAAATGCCATGTATTTTTAGTCAAATTCCAGGAATTTGCATGATTGCGGACATCGATATTATATCGATTTCAGAAATTGTCCCTTTGCCATGTAAAGGTTGGCCATATTCCAGGAATTTTCATGATTGCGGGCATCGATATTATATCGATTACAGAAATTGTCCATTTTGCCATATAATTTTGGTAAAATTACAGGAAGTTTCATGAATGCGGGCTTCAGTATTGCATCGATAACAGAAAATGTCTTTTTGTTATGTTTTTATTTAATTTTCATGCATTATTTTTTCAATTAAAGTATATAGAGAATAGCCACTGTCGCCACGTGCAGTTACAATTTCCTTATTTTTTCAATGAAAATTTTAACATGTTATATATTTTGATTGGGACTAATGTATTAGTCCCCCAGATTTGGACGAATTTCAATCCGTCACATTTGTACTTCTATTCTATATGTTATATTATCTAATTGATTTCCGAGTAATGGTAACAAAATACTGAAGTTACTGTTATTTTAGTCTAATTAGTTTAATTAGAATTTTTAATCAGAACAGTTCTTAGCGATGAATGCTTTTAGAACAACTCCTGACCATGTTTGCCTTTAGAACAGGTTATGACCGCTTCTAGAACTGTTCTTGACAATGGCCGTTTTTAGAACTATAATATAAATATGTTGTGCGATGGCCACAAGTTAACCGTTTTTAGAACTGTTCCGTACAATAACCATTTTCAGAACTGTTCCTCACAATAACCGTTTTTGGAACAATTCCACAAAATGGCTGCTTTTATAACGGGTTTTATGACTGCTTTTAGAACTGTTCTAGGGCTGTTCTAGAACAATTCTAAGTTAACTTAGAGCAGTCATCAGAACAGTTTTAGGTAAACTTCGTGAGAGGTTATGACTGCACCAAACTGTATTAAAACTTCACCCCCCCCCCCCTTTCCCCACATGAATGCCAAAGTCCACATTTCGCTATAGGGAATGCCAAACAATAATCAGTTCAAACTTTACCAATAACTAAATACCGAGGTTACTGTGAATTTACTTTCTGCAAATGCGCATTTCGACAACTTATGTCTCTTCTGTGCAGATAAAATCTAAACGTTTGGAAGACCATTTACTCAAAAATATTTTAAAAACTGATAGATAACAAATAACCAATATGATCTAAATGTAAAGCCAAAATTAGCTAAGGACAGACCTATGCATGAGGGAGATACTCCTTAGTTTTCAACAAAATTTACAAAAAGGACAAGGTGCGATAAGGGGTTGATTTGGCCCATGATTCCAGTGAATTTCTAAGTTGCACCTCAAGATTTTCTTTCATGTTCGTTTCAAAGTTGAGATCCCATTTACAGAAAACATACAAAAATTAGAACCAATGACGTCACAATAGGTACAGTTCTGATGTCATGAAAAGGCTACTTTCGAGCATTTTTATAGAATATACCAAATTTGGCAGATTTTCGAGCAGTTTTCCTAGCCGGAAATATCTATAAGAAAAAGAAGGGAAACGGGGAATGTGTCAAAGAGACAACGACCCTAAGGGGAGCAATAACAACTCAAAGCCACCATAAGATCTTCAATGAACGGTGAGGAAACCCCACACCCAACGGTAGGTCGGAGTTGGCCCCTAAATAAAAGAGTAATCAAGTTCAGCGAAATAAGCATCTTCCTAGACTCCGATAGACATAAAGTGAACTAACTAGAAAACAGACAAGACACACAAAGGCTTAATAAATTTCCTGACTTAGGACAGGCGCAAACCTGCTGCGGCGGGGTTAAACTAGTTTTATTGGGCCCATACCTTTAAGAACCAATTAGATAATTTACCAACTTATTGGTTCAAATGCATTGAACCTCTCATATGAATATTTTTCTGGTTCTTGCATGTGCTCAATATTTCCCATTCAGAAAAAGTAGTCAAAATTGGTCAAATTTGTCCCTTCTTCTACACTCAAAAACTCAGTAATCATACATAAATATTTTGAGAAATGTTACTGTTTACTGAAAAGCCATACCCATGGAACATTTCAATGAGAAAATTCTGTGAGTTCAACTAAATTTATTTTTTAGGCCAAATAAGGCCCTTACCGCCCGCACTCCTTTAGATATTGTAAGGTTCCAAAAATAATCGGCTTTCGGGTCAGCACCGGAGAACTGACTACTGGGCTCGTGAATACCCTCGGGACTAACAGTCCACCAGCAGTGGTATCGACCCATTGGTTACAAATAACTAAATACCGAGGTTACTGTGAATTTACTTTCTGCACCAATTGATAAATATTCTCTGAAATATGAAATAGAAAGGAAATGGGGGTAAATGCCAATGAGACAACATCCCATATCCAGGTTCAACCGACCCAAAATAAAACATCTGAAAGTTTAATCAAAGTGCGTTCACTGATTTAGGAGGAGTTACAGATAGCATGCCAGTATCTCACAACGACTGGTCAAGTCCATAACCCCAAAAATTTGTTTGATCGATATCTTTAATTAAGTAGAACACTCTATCATCATGAGATGAATGTTCCCTGAAAGCCTCATCGGATTTCATTCAGTAATTTCAGAGGACCTTCAAGTCAGCCGAACCGATAGACGGACGGATGGATGGACTGATTTGGGAATATATATCGGAATGTTCTTTCTTTTTTGTCCGAGATTACAATGTGCAATCAGTTTACTTTTAACGACAATTTTTAATAAACAATTCAGACACAATATTGGTTATAATAAGTTTTTTTAATACAAGTAAGTAATGAATACAATTTCCAAAAAATATTTTTAATAATTATGAGTTTTGTGCCTGACTAGTCTTTCGCATATATCATCAACGAATCTAAGTAATATATTTAAGTAATATATTTTAAAAACTCTCAATATCTGGCAATATCTGCATATATGCAAAAAATACATTTGTGTATATAGTAAGAAAAAAGAAAAACTTACTGAATTACACTGACCCATTAATTAGAAAAGTCAAAGAATTTTTAAATAACATTAAAAAGGAGTTAACATACCATCTGTCGAAGTACTTCTAAACGGTATCATTTAAATCCCTTCAAAAATAGATTTATTTATAAATTTATGAAATCATTAATATCTACCTTTTTGGTTGTAATTAAAAGAAGTATCCTCAAACTCAGATTTTTCAGGATATCTTAGCCTTAGTTTATGTCTTGTGAGTATGGAATATACCCGTGTCTGCCTGTCGGTCTCTGTGGATACTGACCTATTTACCGTGATGTAAAATTGATTCTATTTTTACTTTGATCTATTATTATGTTTGATTTAAAAATAACGCCCATTCATATATTTGTGAATCTCAAATTCCCCTCATTTTAAAACCAGTTAACGAATAAGAACCCACGAAAATGATTTTTGTATACAGTATCTATGGTAAGTGTGTTTAATTCTAAATTACTTATTAAAATTATAATTAAAAAACACTATTTCAGGCGTGAATTCCTTGTATTTCAATCCTATTTACTTCATTATTTAATTTTTAATAGTGTTGGCTGTTACAATAAAATACATTTCTACATTTTTAAAAGAAAGTGATTTCTTTAAACTGATGTTTTCACGTTTGTATCATTTAATCACTACATAGATAGAATATTTAGGTCATCTGATCGTCTTTGTTTGTCCATTCGTTACAAACTTTTTATTTAAAATTTCATTTAAAATCACCATAGTAAGAACCAATTTTGGTCCCAATAGTCTTTTAGAAGTCCCCTTTCCCAATTCAACACTGCAAGTCCATATCCTATCGAAGTTGCCCGACAGCGAGGAATGCTTGTATCATCAACAGTGCAGGACATGCTCTTAAAAACTCGTTAGAATCTTCTAAATTATCAAACATTTTCAGAAGTCATAGGTGCTATTTTTTCATTATCAAGCTATAAATATATATATTTGGTCTATAACTGATATTACCTATCGTTATTTTCATTTTCAATCGCATTTACTTTATAAATTTAATTGTTCATACTTTGGTTTTTATTATAAAATATGATTCTTCGTCTTTCAAAGAGGGTGATTTCTTTTGAACTGATATCACTCCTCGATTTCATCATTAAATCAATATCCAGATAAAACATTTCCGGTCTGGCTGTCTTTTTTCGGCCATTTGTTACTAAATTACTATTGAAATACAACCAATAAGAACCAAGGTTTGTCACAATAGTCTTTCCAAATTTTATCCTGCTAGTTCGTATCCAATCAAAGATGGTCGACACCGGGGAACAAAATTGAAAATTAGATACACTAGGAAACCATTCAAATATCTTCTCTGAAAGTACTGAACCGTCCATATCTAAACATAATTAATTGCTAGTAGTCTTTTACTTCTTTCAGTTTAATTTTTCACAATTGACTCAGTCCTATTGCTAACTGAATTTTACTGTTGTAACTATTGTTTTTTTATTTATCACATTGGCTAGGGGGAAGGTTTGGGTCCAATATAACTAGTTTAATCCCGCCACAGCAGGTTTACACCTATCCTAATAAAATAACTAAATACCGAACTTACTGTGAATTTATTTTCTGCATATGCGCATTTCGACAACTTATGTCTCTTCAGTGCAGATAAAATCTAAACGTTTGGAAGACCATAGACTCAAAAATGTTTAAAAACTGATAGAGAACAAATAACCAATATGATCTAATGTAAAGCCAATATCAGCTAAGGACAGAGCTTTGCATGAGGGAGATACTCCTTAGTTTTCGACAAAATTTATAAAAATTTATATATTGTAAGTTTCAAAATAGAATCGGCTTTCGGGTCAGCACCGAAGTACTGACTACTGGGCTGGTGAATACCCTCGGGGACTAACAGTCCACCAGCAGTGGTATCGACCCAATGGTTACAAATAACTAAATACCGAAGTTACTGTGAATTTATTTTCTGCATATGCGCATTTCGACAACTAATGTCTCTTCAGTGCATATAAAATCTAAACGTTTGGAAGACCATAGACTCAAAAATGTTTAAAAACTGATAGAGAACAAATAACCAATATGATCTAAACGTAAAACCAATATCGGCTAAGGACAGAGCTTTGCATGAGGGCGATACTCCTTAGTTTTCAACAAAATTTACAAAAATTTAGATATTGTAAGTTTCAAAATAGAATCGGCTTTCGGGTCAGCACCGAAGTACTGACTACTGGGCTGGTGAATACCCTCGGGGACTAACAGTCCACCAGCAGTTGCATCGACCCAGTGGTTACAAATAACTAAATACCGAAGTTACTTCATTTTCATTTTCTTTTCTGTGTCATGCCCATGTTATGTCTCCGTTTTTTTGTTTTTCCGACGTTGCCATTGTCCTTGGATTGTTCTTTTTAGACTGACGGTTCGGTTCTCACTTACTTTACTGTGAATTTATTTTCTGCATATGCGCGTTTCGACAACTTATGTCTCTTCAGTGCAGATAAAATCTAAACATTTTTGAAGACCATAGACTCAAAAATGTTTAAAAACTGATAGAGAACAAATAACCAATATGATCTAAATGTAAAGCCAATATCAGCTAAGGACAGAGCTTTGCATGAGGGAGATACTCCTTAGTTTTCAACAAAATTTACAAAAATTTAGATATTGTAAGTTTCAAAATAGAATCGGCTTTCCGGTCAGCACCGAAGTACTGACTACTGGGCTGGTGAATACCCTCGGGGACTAACAGTCCACCAGCAGTGGCATCGACCCAGTGGTTACAAATAACTAAATACC
Source organism: Modiolus philippinarum (assembly GCA_002080025.1). NCBI lineage: Eukaryota > Metazoa > Mollusca > Bivalvia > Mytilida > Modiolidae > Modiolus > Modiolus philippinarum. The sequence continues at coordinate 80,248 of MJUU01011556.1, forward strand.
GAAGTTACTGTGAATTTATTTTCTGCATATGCGCATTTCGACAACTTATGTCTCTTCAGTGCAGATAAAATCTAAACATTTGGAAGACCATAGACTCAAAAATGTTTAAAAACTGGTAGAGAACAAATAACCAATATGATCTAAATGTAAAGCCAATATCAGCTAAGGACAAAGCTTTGCATGAGGGCGATACTCCTTAGTTTTCAACAAAATTTACCAAAAATTTGATATTGTAAGTATCAAAATAGAATCGGCTTTCGGGTCAGCACCGAAGTACTGACTACTGGGCTGGTGAATACCCTCGGGACTAACAGTCCACCAGTATTGGCATCGACCCAGTGGTTACAAATAACTAAATACCGAAGTAACTGTGAATTTATTTTCTGCATATGCGCATTTCGACAACTTATGTCTCTTCAGTGCAGATAAAATCTAAACGTTTGGAAGACCATAGACTCAAAAATGTTTAAAAACTGATAGAGAACAAATAACCAATATGATCTAAATGTAAAGCCAATATCAGCTAAGGACAGAGCTTTGCATGAGGGCGATACTCCTTAGTTTTCAACAAAATTTACAAAAATTTATATATGGTAAGTTTCAAAATAGAATCGGCTTTAGGGTCAGCACCGAAGTACTGACTACTGGGCTGGTGAATACCCTCGGGGACTAACAGTCCACCAGCAGTGGCATCGACCCAGTGGTTACAAATAACTAAATACCGAAGTAACTGTGAATTTATTTTCTGCATATGCGCATTTCGACAACTTATGTCTCTTCAGTGCAGATAAAATCTAAACGTTTGGAAGACCGTAGACTCAAAAATGTTTAAAAACTGATAGAGAACAAATAACCAATATGATCTAAATGTAAAGCCAATATCAGCTAAGGACAGAGGGAAATACTCCTTAGTTTTCAACAAAATCTACAAAAATTTAGATATTGTAAGTTTCAAAATAGAATCGGCTTTCGGGTCAGCACCGAAGTACTGACTACTGGGCTGGTGAATACCCTCGGGGACTAAGAGTCCTAATTCAGGAAATTTATTAAGCCTCTGTGTGTCTTGTCTTTTTTCTAGTTAGTTTACTTTATGTCTATAGGAGTCTAGGATGATGTTTATTCCGCTAAACTTGATTACTCTTTATTCAGGGGCCGACTCCGAACTACCGTTGGGTGTGGGGTTTTCTCACCGTTCATTGAAGATCTTATGGTGGCTTTGAGTTTTTATTGCTCCCCTTTGGGTCGTTGTCTCTTTGACACATTCCCCGTTTCCCTTCTTTTTTCTATAATTATCCTTAAATAGCTCCATACATAAAAGGTTCCCGTTTGTTTCAAGAAGGCGAATTACATAGCTTGATTTGGGTCCCTATGGAAACATATTCAAAGACATTCTTTGCTGAAACCAACTGGCTACTTGGAACCCAAATTTGGTCATAGCAGAGTAATCTGTTTAAAAACATATCTGGCAAATCTTTGTTTATAACCCTTTAGCAGCTAGATGTTTTTTTTTCATAGTTGAAAATGAGACCTTCCAACATAGGACTTTCTGCATCAGCCGTGGTCCATGTGAGCAATACAGGCTCTTAAGAACCTCTTAATAATCAGAACATTCGAAAGGAAGGTTGTACTTTTTAGTGGCATAATGTATCTGAAAGTGGTCTGCCATTGACAATATAGACAATGAAGGGATAAGAAGTAAGAGACGAAGTCTCTACAAATACATGGTAAAACAAGGCAATGGAACAACGCTTTTATTGATGTTCTTCATCTTAAAATCACCATTATTTACTGTTTTCATGATGACTAATGCATGTTATTGTTATTATCCAGGGTTGGAACCTAACCATTATAATCAGACTTCTTTTGTTATATGTGAAATGTGCATCAATAGAAATGGAGCAATTTATTGGTGTGAAACATGTGCAAAATCCATTTGTAACTACTGTCAAGTGTTTCACAAGAAAGTTTGGACCTTGATGAATCACAAGATTTACCGGATATCTCAAGAAAAAGCGGAACAAAAGGTCAACTAGCACGGATGTTTCATGACTTATTCATTATCTATTTTTTTTTTGTTTTGACGTCAACACTTAACTGACTTTCTAAGTGTGAGAATGATATGACTGTAACAATATGTACCTATCTGACAAACGAATTTTAATAAAACATTTCTGAAGATAATTTTGTTATTTGTTGTTTTTTTCTCTCACAGAGAGTGTCCTCACTATGTTTTGCCTTATGAATCCGAAAGAACAAGAAAGCCCCGTACCTCCAATTCTTACCACATTTCAATTCATACAACATATATCTGTCTAATGTGGAAACTTGCTGATCTACTCGGATTTGTCCGTATCATTCATGTATGTCAATCACGTCTCTAAATCTAACGAACATCCAAGTCCCACTGTGGGGAGGCTTTCGTTAATCTTAAATTTTGACCCCCATTTCTGGTGTAGTTTTAAACCTTTATATCTCATAAGCACCTACATAAGTGCTCGAGAATATAAACGTTAGAGAAAGACTGTTACAGACAACCTCACATGAATGATCACAACACAAATGTGAAAAAAAAATGCCACGAACCTCATTTCATTGTCTAATGTCCGGTGATTAGAGAGAAAAACTATGTAAGGGAGTACGAGTGTCAGAAATTTTGTAATTAGAATTAAAATTATGGCCTTTTGTTTTGAAGAGCACTGCAAATGGAACAACTTGAGCAAAAAAGTTTTGAGATATAAGACGTCAAAATTTTGGCGTGAAACAGTTCTCTTTAGAGTTTTCCTTTAATTTGCATAAGATGTTTATATGCATTTAAATATATGAAAATATAATTGGAAGTTGATTAATTTTTATACATTGTCTATATTATACATTTCAAAGTGAAATATGATCCATGTGCAAAAAATTTTAACACTGTTTGAATGGATAAAACCCGAGGATATCGAATGCTTCTGAAAATCTGAGGATCGGACTCCCTTAAAAAAGTTATACAGTGTGTTGAACTTCAAGGGCTAACATTCTATGGTTCCTTATGAATGACAATTATTTGATGTATTGGGTAGATATATTACCAATTGCTTGGATATTAGACGTGGATATGGCCAAACAAGGGGTTTGATATAAACGATCATGAGTGGATACATGACATAATGTGGTATTAGATGTGTCTGGTACTTTCCGGACAGTACTTATACTGGATGGATATGTTGTTATACATTGTATTTTCATATTCCACTCGTTTGGGTCTCATTAGAATAATACAATATTCTTATTCTTACATTTTCTGTTACAATGTAAGTGTCAATATGTAAAGATGAAAGTTGCAACTAAAATATGCAACCTGTTCAATAGATAAATTCAACAAACTCATTTTTTGTGAGCTTATGTTAATGTAACAGTAGTTTAACTCACTGGTTAGACATTTAAGACTCATTAATTTTTTTACACTAAGTGTCTGAAAGCATCATACACTGGCCGATAAAATCGATATTTTGAAAAATTAAAAAAAATCTAATTGTGTCGAAAATTTATAAATGTTAAGGGTATCTCCACGGTGTAATTATCTCTCTTCAACTGACTTTTTGGTCGCTTGGATTATTTGTATTCTATCGGTCTTTAAATATTTGTTTAGTAGTTTTCAAGATAATCTGATATTACATGTACCTGCACTGTACAGACTAGTTGCCAAAATCTCAGATTAACGGCAACTTTCGCATTTTGTTAGTTTATTAAATATAGTAATGTGTAATAATTTATTTATAGGTATCAAAAATCCAATAGTTTCATATCAGAAGTAGGGAATTTCTAATTCTAAAAAACATACATTTTAAAAATACTTTAATCTATTTTACCTATAAAATTATCAATGATACCAATGCACTTATTTCCACAAACAATTTATGGTTCAGAAAAATGATATTTTGTTATTATTAACACTGGGTTGATGCTACTGCTAATGACTGCTGGTAGACTGTTAGTCCCCGAGGATATTCACCAGCCCAGTAGCCAGTACTTCGGGGCTAGCCCGAAAACCGATTTTGTTTGAATACTTGTAATATTAATATTTAAGAAAATAATTGTTAAAACCTTAGGAGTATCTCCCTCATGCATAGCTCTGTCCTTCGCTGATGTTGGCTTTCCTATTTAGATCCCATTGGTAATTTGTCCTATATCAGCTTTTGCATATATTTCGGTTTATGGATTTCCAAATGTTTTAATTTTTTATGCATTGAAGAGACATAAGTTGTCGAAATGCGCATATGCAGAAAATAAATTTTCGGCAACTTCGGTATTTAGTTATTTGTTACCACTGAGTCGATGCCTCTGCTGGTGGACTGTTAGTCCCCGAGGGAATTCACCAGCCCAGTAGTCAGTACCTCGGTGCTGACCCGAAAGCAGATTCTATTTGGAACCTTGCAATATCTAAATTTTTGTAAATTTTGTTTAAAACTAAGGAGTATCTCCCTCATGCAAAGTTCTGTCCTTAGCTGATTTTGGCTTTACATTTAGATCATATTGATTGGGTATTTGTTCTCCATCAGTTTTAGAACATATTTGAGTTGATGGTCTTCCAAAAGTTTAGATTTTATCTGCACTGAAGAGACATAAGTTGTCGAAATGCGCATATGCAGAAAATAAATTTTCAGCAACTTCGGTATTTAGTTATTTGCATCCTGCATTTCCTTCACCTGTATGGTCATTCTGAATACGATCATAGCAGCATAAAATTAAATACTGGATCCCTAAGTTTAAACTTCATTCTATTATTTTAAGTTAAATGCGACAGCGCCAGCTGCAAAGACAAATTATAGTTTGTTTTGTTTTTTTAATTTGAGGTAGTATTATGGTATGGTGCTGTCGTCGTTGTCGTGGTCTGCAGACACTCAAGGTAAATCACTTTGTAAATCAGATCAATCAGAATATTTTATTTACCAAATAAGGGCCACATGATGGCATGATACGTCAAACATTTATAATAAGTACATTTGCAGAAAACGGTATAGACAATACATGTAAATAACAAATGATAATAATAATAATTATTATAATGAATAAAAGCATATATATGCACTTCTACCGCAGATGCACTTCATACAATAAAAAATTGAATAATAGTAATAAGCGTACCCGGTGCAATTGGATAAAAAAACGAGTTCACATAGAGAACAGAATGCAACAGGCACCATGAGACTATGCACATAAGGGATTTTTCATCAGTAACTGTCACAGTCTGTCTATAATGTTATCATCTAGTAAAGATAGAAACGGTAACAAGTTTAATAAACATATGCTAAAAATTGTGGCATATAGTAGATAACTTAAAATATAGCAAGAGGTCAGAAAGTGTATAGCCTGCAAAAAGTATCAAGGGACGGTGCCATAAGGAGAAATTACCTTTTTATGCTTATTGCAGGCCACACAGTATTAACCAAAATCACTACAATCTGAAGAAAATATAGACAACATGCAGAAAGTATCAAGGGACGGTGCCATAAGAAGTAAAGTCAATCTTATAAAATATTAATATAATGGAATAAAAAAAGATAACAGGAAACACCTACACTGTTGCTTGCCATAAACGGAAGGCTTGAGTGGTTTTGGTTATTGTGGCCATTGAAAAAAATCGCCAGATTTGAATGTAGAATCTGATTATGATGGGGTTTCTTTTGGTTTGGTTGTAAAAAAATTAAAATCTTGGATATGTTAACAGATTTAAAATCGCATGAGATAAATTGTGCCCAAAAGGGGTAAACTAAAAAAAAATCATTTTAGACCAATTTTGTTGTAGGTTTTTGCCTTTGAATCCTTATGAAAAAGGTAAGATACCGCTTAATCATCATGTTTTGATAACTCGTTTTCTTTTTGAGTATTGAGTTCAAATTAGTGTAAGTAATACCTTTTCCGAGCTATAAGGGCCAGAGGGGCAAAAATTACACTTTTTAAAAACTTTTTAAAAAGTTAATTTTCGATGGGATTTTTTACTTTGAAATCCTTTTTTGTATGCTTTCGTTAGAATGTCAATTAATTTAATATAAAGTAACCGTTTCCGACCAATAAAGGGTCAAATCCATCAACATTGCATTTTTCAAAATATTTTAGACAATTACGGATTCTAATTGTTTGAACTTATCATTAACACTACAGTCATTCTTTGATAAATTTAAATAAAAATTCGAATTTTCATTTGCATGCATGCATGATTGTCTCCTCTATTCATTTTATTTCATTTCTTGATTTAGATTTATTATGCCCAATCATGCAAAATTAACTTTTTTGACAAATGCGCATTATATCAAAATTATACATAGTAACAAAAAGAAAGAGTCAATTTACATTCATTTCAAGAGAATTCACATGCTTGAGATATTTGAGCTCCTGTACTCGTTCATGTGAGATTTCCTCATATATATGCACCAGTCACCATTAACATTCTTTGATAAATTTAAATAAAAATTTGAATTTTCATTTGCATGCATGCATGATTGACTTCTCTATTCATTTTATTTCATTTCTTGATTTAGATTTATTAAGCCCAATCATGCAAAATTAACTTGATTTGACAAATGTGCATTATATAAAAATTATACATCGTAACAATAAGGAGGAGAAAGAGTCAATTTACATTCATTTCTCTGGTTATTGTTAATTTTAAACCAAAGAGGTATAAGATTTGTACATTGTTGAAGACCTAATAGTGACGTCAAGATGAAGAACAACGACAAAGGCGTTACTCCTTTGCTACATGTGCATTCATATCATATCCTTTAATTTGTTCATTTTGTCCCATGTACATATATAAATCTACGATAGAGTTTGCCTCTCGTGCATTGTAGAGTCCTTCAAGAGAATTCCCATGCTTGAGATATTTGAGCTCCTGTACTCGTTCATGTGAGATTTCCTCATATATATGCACCAGTCACCATTAACAATTTTATATGATGATTATTTATTATTTTAGTGTTCTTTGTATGTTTGTATAAATGTTTTCAAGCCTTAGGGGTATAACCATGCCTTTCTGAATAAAGTTATTATAAAAGCTATTAAAATATAGCATTTAGGCTTTCTTATTTCCATTTACATACACATCATATCCTTTCATTTGATCATAAAATGTCATTAAATATTATAAAGTATCAGATAACAAAATACCGAAGTTACTCTATTTACTTTCTGCATGTGCGTTTCGACAACCTATGCCTCTTCAGTGCAGATCAAATCAAAGCGTTTGGAAATCCATTTACCGAAATATGTGTAAAAGCTGACATAGAGCAAATTATCAATAGAATAAGTCAATACTACTTAGATTAAAGTATGTGAAAGGCGCTGAAATTATTAATGACCTGTTTGATAAGAATGAGAGTAGAAAATGTATAATCTTGAAAATTTCAAAAAGGATATACATTTGTAATAAAAAGATGATTTGTTTTAAAATACACATGTTTAACTCTTCCGTCTACTTGTGTCTTGCTTTTTGTCTTGTCTCTGGACTTGATATTTTTACGAGACTGAATTAATTCAGGGACTCGTAAAAGATTATAATGTAAAAGATACTAGATCCTTCAATCTCACTTACAAATATATTAATGATGTTCTTTCCATCAACACATCTTTTACTAAACGTATCCCGTTAATATGTCTGTCAGAACTAGAGATAAGGGAAACGATAGAAACCACAAGATCTACATCTTTTTTGGACTTCCATCTCGAATTTGACAAGAATGGTCATCTGAATACAAAACTTTGCGACAAAAGGGACGATTTTAATTTCCAAATTATCAATTTCCCTAACATGGACAGTAATATTCCAGCTTCTTCTGCTTACAGAATGTATGTTTCACAGTTGATTCATTCCGCGAGAGCTATCGCAAATTATACAGACTTTCTCATTATCTCCGCGACCGCCTTATAATCAAGGCTTCAAAAAATTTCGTCTCATATCATCAGGAAAAAAGTTCTACGACCTTTCAAAAGCAATTGTTGTTGAGTTGCTACCGGACACTACCGCAACAGAAGAGTACGTTTGGCCAGCCATAAAACCGGTTTTCCCCACTGTTTCTTTTGAAATTCCTGAACCAAGTCAGTGCCATTGCGGTCGATATTTTTTCCGGTGGTTTCCACCTGATATCCTTTTGTCTCATTGACTTCAGCTCTTGACAACTCTGTTTGTTAATTTTGTTATTACCACATTGTTTACAGTAAACAATAGTCATGGTTTTTGTCCTTCGTAAACATTAGAATTTTCTGGAACCTGACTTCAGCAACTAGTCCGAGCCATAGTTAAAGACGTTTCTAGTAAATTTCTTGTAAAATATGTCTCTAGAATACTTGTAATAACGAATAAATATAAGGTAGCAGAAAAAGATTGTGGATGCCAGCTTAAGCAATTATACAGGGTGATTATTACGCACATCTTTTATATATGAAATCTTCATCTGCTATTGTGAGTTTGTTATTATTTATATAGTGAGGACTAACTTTTAGGAACAACAAAATACCGAAGTTACTGTGAATTTAGTTTCTGCATATGCGCATTTCGACAACTTACGTCTCTTCAGTGCAGATCAAGTCAAAACATTTGGAAATCCATATACTGAAATACGTATAAGATGAAGAACAACAATAAAAGCGTTGTTCCATTGCTTATTGTTACAATGTATTTGTAGAGACTTTGTCTCATTTGCATTTACCCCATATCCCTTCATTGTTAAGCTTTGAGAGAACACATTACCGATAGGATCTAAAAGGGAAAACCAACATCAGCTAAGGGCAGAGCTGTTCAAGAGGGAGATACTCCTTAGGTTTTAACAGAATTTTCTTGAATTTATATATTGCATGTTTTAAAATAAAATCGGTTTTCGGGCCAGCTTCTAGATACTGGCTACTGGGTTGGTGAATACCCTTGGGGACAAAAAGTCCAACAGCAGTGACATCGGCCTAATGGTAATTAATAACAAAATACCGTAGTTACTGTGAATTTGGTTTCTGCATATACGCATTTCGACGACTTAACTCTCTTCAGTGCAGATCAAGTCAATACATTTGGAAATCCATAAACCTGAGATACGTAAAATCTGTTTTCGGGCAAGCACCGAGGTACTGGCTACTGAATTGGTGAATACCCTCGGTCAGTAACAGTGCACCAGCAGTGGCATCGGCCCAGTGCTAATAAATAACAAAGTACCGAAGTTACTGTGATTGTTCATCTGGGGTTCATAACTGTTAGATAAGTTCTAAATTATACTATAATTTTGATTTGTTAACATATTTTTCCTTTTTAAAAAAAGTTTATTTGAGTTTATTAATTGCTGACTACAATTTAATTTATAAATAAATGAAGGGATATGGAGTAAATGCAAATGAGACAAAGTTTCCATAAATGCATGGTAAAACCAAGCAATGGGACAACGCTATTAGTGTTGTTCTTCATCTTCAAGTCCCTTTGTTGAAAGCCCCATGGTTACTTCAACATGAAAACCATCAATAAAAGCGTGGTTCAATTGCTTGCAATTGTTTTTACCATGCATTTGCAGTGACCTTGTCTCGTGTGCATTTACTCCATATCCCTTCATAGATTATTACATCAAACAAACACACTGAAAAAATGACTAATTAACTACTAAAGGCGTTTTAGGAAACAATACTATTTTAATAAAATAAATTAAACTAAGGAATATTTGCCCCTTGCATAGCCCTGTCTTTACCTGATTTGGCTTTTCTATTTAGATCCAATTGAAAGAGGTATGGCCATTTACCCGTGAATTTATTTCTTTCAACATACTAATTATTCAAAAATATATGATTCCAATTTTGGTAAATTCCTGAAAGTCTCAAAGACCACTTATTTTTTGGAATTCTACCTAGCAACTGTACTTATAATATTTGTGCAGTTTAGGACAAACATTTTCATCAATTTGAACTCAACAATATTTGATTCCAGTTTTGGTATTCTGAAAGTCTCAAAGACCACTTATTTTTTGGAATTTTACCTAGTAACCATACTGAAATTGTTTGTGTAGTTTAGGACAAACATTTTCATCAATTGCATTTCAAAAATATTTGATTCCAATTTTGGTAAATTTCCTGAAAGTCTCAAAGATCAGTTATTTTTTGGAATTCTACCCAGTAACTCTACTTGAATTGTTTGTGTAGTTTATGGCAAACAATTGGATTTCAAAAATATTGATTCTAATCTTGGTAAATTTCCTGAAAGTCTCAAAGACCAGTTAATTTTTGGAATTCTGTTTAGCAACCATCCTAGAATTCTTTCAGACTATCAATTGTTAGATTTCAAATATATTGAAATAATTTATGCCCAAGGTGTATAACAACTGTTTTCTGTGCTAAACAGGGAGTGCGGGGATAGCTGTCGTTTCCGACAACATCTAGTTTGTTTTGCGAGTAAGGATCCTATGCTTGTATTGCATCGAATGCGATAGCACAAGATGCAAGTCGAACTGAGAAATCCATCCGAGAAAAACACATTACTAATAGTATTTTTATCGCTAATTATTTTATAGATATATATTAGATATATGTTTCTTTATTCACTGAAATATTTTTCGGTTAAATATAGCGCTTCCTTTCTTGGAATATTTTTGTCACGAAGCGTAGCGCTACGTGATATTAATAGGCTGTTGTTAACGTTCCACAGAGATTAACGATACTATCTTCGTATCAGTGCAGTGCAGTAAAAATAGAATAATCGTCGCTCGGGAACATTTGAAAGCTAAGCAAATTGGCATACACTGCTTTACAAGGCAACAATCATTTGCCACCGTCAAAATGACTATTCATGCACGTGGAAGCATTGGTTTTTTATACACAAAATCACTTTAAAAACACACAAAAATAAACAGCACATCCAAATTACACATTGATACAAATATCCCGTGAGAGAGATGTATGCTCTTATGGTATACCTGTTCTTGAGAGATGCGATATTATACTTTCACATTTTGGATTTTATTATTTTTTGTAATTTAAAATTGTTATTCTTACCACTTGTTTATTGTACCCACGTCTCACAATTTTGTTATGCCAAGTTTTCTTACTATTGGCTCGATGAGTACATTATGTTGTGATCGTCTTCTATTAGTCTTTTTGTCGGACAATGGATGACAGCGATTGTAAGAACACTTTGCCTGTTATTGCTATGTTTGTTGACGATCCCGCATAATATCCATGAACAAAAATTAAGATATATGGATGTAGCGTTGAATGACATCTAGCAAAGTGTTTCGTTCAAACCACTGGTGGGGTCGTCGTAAAATTTCCATGAGTAATGAGTAAAGCATATTGCTGAAGGCCTGATGATGACTTCTAGATAAGGACAACAATAAAAGATTTTTTTCCATTGCTTGGTTTTACCATGCATTTGTAGAGACTTTTTCTTCATTGATTATTGTACAAATACATTTTATCTTTAAGGAGGTTCGCTCATCACATTTTTGACTTTGTGTCAGATTTCAGAACTCCTTTTTCCAGTTCAATGGCTTAAGGACCCCACTTTTTATTTCATGAATGTCTTCTGCAGGTAATATTAAATCACCTGACAAGTTCTTGTAACTTCCTATAGCTAAAATTTTTGTCTCCGTTAAAAGCACATGGACCTTTATATTTCATTTTACCATTTTGCTCAGTCTACGATTTAAATAAGTTTCAATAAATTCTTGATACAAACAAAATCAGGAGTGAGACTCCCTTGGACATTATCTGTACATTGTCTATGTATACTATAAATTGTGTCCCTGTTGGTGTTTAATTATACATTTAAAAAGTAGTGTAATTTCTTTATTTAGAGTAGAGATGCATTCTGCAATGTTGGGTTGCTCTTCTGAATAACTTCCTCTACAAGTGACATCACAATGTCCTTGACATCGACTGCAGTTCGAATTGTTACGCAATGTGTAAAGAGTACAAGCGTAAGGCAGATCCAAGTTGTCTGAAAACTTGGTGAAAAGGGAAGTACGATTAGTCCCAAAACTGGCAATGTCAGGCTCAGGATAGTAATTTTATGTAAAATATTCAAATTAACGTGGAAATAGTTCCGTTTTCCTTCTTTGTTAAACTTTAATAAGTGACGATAAGGTTCACTGATTTTCTTTACGTAGCGCACACAGTCTAACCCTTCATTTGAATTAATCCAGAAAGAAATAGTGAAATATACAACGAACAATACTATGTGGATGTTTGAAACAAACGCATCCGGTTTCATGATGTCACCCGTGTAAAATAAAATTCCACTCATTACACTCATTTTTGAGTGAATGGTCTTCCAAACGTTTTGATTTTATCTGCACTGAAGAGACATAAGTTGTCGAAATGCGCATATGCAGAAATTAAATTTACAGTAACTTCGGTATTTAGTTATTTGTTACCACTGGGTCGATGCCACTGCTGGTGGACTGTTAGTCCCCGAGGGTATTCACCAGCCCAGTAGTCAGTAGTACTTCGGTGCTGA
>MJUU01011556.1:108392-127082 GCA_002080025.1 Modiolus philippinarum
TATATTAATAAGCCAAATAAAAATTATTCATGTGAATGGTATGGATTCTAAAGGAATTCTAATTTAGGAGTAAATTAAACATGAGAGGAACATCACATAAGTGAAATAGTTGGTTCTTTAATCAGCATATAATTCTAGCACAGCGACATCGACCTAGTATTAAAAATTATGACACTTCATTGCTCCTATCATCTCTTATGTTTGTTCTTCTTTCACCTTGAAACCAATACTCATAACTGACAGACAAATACACTTCATTCTAATAATAATTTCCAAGTTTTCTGTTTTATTTTAAGCCTTTTTGAAACAGCCAATCAAACATCTTACCTTCATTCAGTGCGTTCCAGTTGTTTCTACTGTGTTGTGAGATTTTAAAGATTCAGCATTTGAAAAAGTATTAATTCACTGTGATGTTGTATACTGACAACCAAGGTAGGTGTGTTATACATGCTGTTGTAGACGAAGCGTCGTAGATGAGGCCTATTTGTTCCGAGGCATAACAATTGTGGACCTTTAAAAAATGGCAATATTTGATGAGAGTCCGTCGGAAATAATTTTTGTAAACATAAGTGCCATTTGTTATATAAGTTTATGGGGTATTTATTTCTGAGGAATAGTTCCTCGTCGAAACCTTGGGTCGTTTCTTATGTTGTGGAGTTGCTCTTCAAGACCCATCAAGTCCGGGGCAGCACCAGTAGTCCCGAGGTTAGATGATACCGAACCACGTGAATAGCTACCCAGTTACAGCCTCTTCCATTGTTACCCAAAGTGTAGTAAGGACAATATGTTCAGGTTTGCTACGCCCAGATAATAGGTATTCCGATTGTCGTTGGGGACCCACTCGCCATTGCACTGTATTATTCTTTTGGTGCAAGTCTAATGAAAGCATAAACAAGATACTGATACCTTTTTCATTGATTGACTATTTAAAGATGGCAGAATATCTACATGGTTCTCACCTTTCATATGATATGTTTGTGTTTCCCTGTTTGCCTATTATTCCCTTTTGAGTTTCCGTCATTGCTTGGTGTATTTTAAACCCATTCGTCATGCGTATCGGGTTTCTGATTTTCTCCAGTTGCTAAATTTAAATCCAGGTAATCGGAATACAAACACCCATTTTGAAAGGTAAGTAAAAACTTGTCTTATTTAAAACCCAGTCAGTATCTGTGGAGATTTCTGAGACAGTAGCTATCTGATTGGGGGAATTAAAATTCATACAAAAATATAAATTAGAAGCGACGTTTTGTCCAGAAATGAAGCGATACAGATACAAACCAAAATACTTTAGAAAAGATAAAAAATACAGATAAATTTATAAGATATTTCACTATAAAATTCAGGCAAAACCAATAGCGAAATAACAGCCCCTCATAATAGAACTTGAGGATAACAGCAGCTAACCAAGATTCGAAAGCATATAGGTGGTGAACTTCAAAATATATTTGTTTGTAAGACAAATGTAACAGATTATTGTTAAAAAAGGAATATATCCGACAATATCATTAAAGATTATTTTGTAAAAGAACAAAAGTAAGTGAGAACCGAACCGTCAGTCAAAAACGAAGAATCCAGGCATAACGGCAACACCAGGAAACAAGGACACAACATGAGTAACGGACAGCAAAGAAAAATTAAGACAGATGAACGACACGGACCCAATTAAAACCATCGGTGAGATCAGTTGCACCGGTAGAGTAAGCATGTGTACTAATTCTTATAAGATACCCGCCGTGTTGAACATGTCAACTCCAGTAGTAATGTCAAATCCGATAGAAGAAAACCAAACTTTACCTGTAAAGGGAAAGATCTGCTGTCATCTGGGAAACAGATATCCCCTAGCGGTCCAAAAGATCGTGATGTCGACCGCAAAACTGCTGTAGTGATGAAATCAAGTCATGGTTACCATACCCTTGCTTAAGTAGTATATTTTTAAGCAAACGAGCTCTGTCAAGGTAGTCACTGTATCGACCACAAGCCCTTGAGTAGCGATTGTGTTGGGAGATTTTAACTCCATATGGTGGCACTTTTGGAATGTTGCTTCAAAGAAAAGGGAAAAGTGAAGTCATCACGTTTGTCGTGCAGCCTAGTTTGTAGTGTACCTCCGTCGTCAATTTCAAGATGAAAGTCAGGGACCGAAGCCTATGCGGAAGTATCTGTAGTATCCTTAATTTCGAGATCTTTTGGATAAATGAAGAAAATCGTCAAAGCGAGGGTTCTTTATTGATAAAATATTATCTATATAACAGAAGCTGGATTAATGGACTGGGTCAGTTTTTTAGCTTTATTTTGAAGAAGCCCTTCGATGAATTCAGCCTCATACGAGTGGTGAAACAGATCGACTAAAAGAGGTGCACAGTTTTTGCTCATTGGAATCCCGATAATCTGTTGAAAAACAATTCCTCCAAACTGGACAAATATATTGTCGACCAGAAACTCTAACATTTTAATAACGTCTTCCTTTTGTATATTTTTTCTGTGATTCTGAGTCGTATTTCACAAAGTCTGCTTGTTCTCTGCCTATAACAATGTACTTATACCTTCGTTCGCCTTTCTTGCGGAAGAAACATCTATGTATTAAATCTTTCAGCCGAGATTTCAGTTGTGCATTAGGAATCGTAGTAAAAAGTGTGGAGAAGTCAAAAGTTTAAATACTGTTACAGTGTGACAATGATCTCAATTTTTAGATGTCAAGCAGATCTTTAGAGTTTTAACATCCACATTTCATTTACACCAATTCTTGAAAAGCTAGTGTAACAATTTATTTGAAGGCCCTCTTTTGCGGCTGTCAAGGTGAAGGTAAACAGCTTAGAAATAGGTTTTGTAGAACATTTTGCAGATCCAGCGATGTACAGTTGTTGGTATGGGTATTTGTGTAATTTTGGTACTCAGTATAAGGAATGGAGATCAGTGTCTTCATCTTTGGTTGAAATTCCAAACAAAGCAAAACAGATTTAGGGTTTTGTAATATATTTCTCTCAGACAGAGTAGTAGCTGTGTAAGTTGGATTGCCCTAGGTTCGATGTAATGATTTTTACAAATGAAAATAATGTTATTAGGGCCTAATCTGCCGGAACAACGACATATTTGTTATGAATGTGGGACAAGTATCTGGCAACATTTTTGAAAATGGATGATGCTTTAGTTCTCATTAACCCTCGAAGCTGACTAATTTGTTTAAGACATCGTTTTAAAAACGGCTTTTTTAAATAAACGATTTTGCTATGACTAAGACGTTCGAATTTTAGGTGACAGTGACAAAAAAACTGTTAAAGACGTGAAAAAGGACTGATGCTCTCCTGAGAAGCAGCTTCGGCTCTACATTTTTTAAAGCTCAGATGACTGTTGCATTTAGTAAAGCCTAAAGAGGTCAAACATAGAACATTGGAAGTTCAAAAGATGTTTCCTGGGTGCAAGTTTCTATACTACTTAAGATTTAATCAGGTGAAAGACAACAGTTTATTGTACAAAGAGTTAATCATTATCTACGAACTTTCCATCAATGTGAAAATGGATACAGTATGACAGGTTAGACTAATCGTAATCATCTTGTAATTAATTACATTTTGTGGACTAATCACAAGTAATCAGTAATCATATATTTCATGATTACATGTAATTCTAATGTAATCTATAACAGATAAGGATTTTTGTTTATTACATTATGATTATTTTCATTTATTTATGACTGCTATGTTTTAAAATAACATTCATTTATTATTCTGGCAAGAGCAGACACTTTATTTAGATATATACCAAGTTACTGTAATTTTAGTTTTTGCATAAGGCAATTTAAATAACTCATGTCAGTGGAAGACCATTAACCAAAAAATTGTAAATTCTGATATCAAAAAATAACCAAAATGATCTTATAGAAAAGCCAAAATCAGGTAAGGACAGAATTGTGCACGTGGGAGATGCTCCCTAGTTTTAAACAAAACTTTCAAAAAATTTAGATATTGCAAGTTTTAAAAAATCAGTTTTCGGGTCAGCAATGAACTACTGACTACTGCGTTGGTGAATACCCTCGGGGACTAACAGACCATTAAATTTAGGTTTTATTATTTCGGCGTATCACTTTTATAAAAATATATAAAATGCATCTATAATATGTTTTGAGTTTTATAAAACACGATGAAATATGACTATCAACAATTGTCATGATACAACATATCTCTAATTTACTGGAAATTATCTAAACAATAAAAGAATATGAAGTAAATGCACAGACAAAGTCTCTTCAAATACATGGTACAATTAAGCAACGGAACAATGCTTTTATTGTTGTTTCGATCTTGAAGTTCAACGATGAGCTTTGCTCATACTTCATACCTTGTAGGAATTTGTCTTCTGCTTTGATATTCCAGCATCTAATAAAAAGACCCGAGTAATCCATTAACAAAAGGAACTGTCAAACTTACTCCTTTTTCTTGTAAATGTAGAAATAAAAACCTTGGGCATTCCATGCAGTTTTATTCAAATAATTAAAAGGTGAAAATGTAAAGTGGAACAAGAAGCCATAAACTCATTTAAAAATATAAAATGAGAAAATGTTTGAAACATATGATCAGAAGTAATAGTATGCATATCTTTTCTCAATGAAGTAATCACAGGTAACCAGTTAAATCATGAATGCATTGAAGATAAGAATGTTAAAAATTGTGTAATTGTAATGTAATTGATTACATAAAAATAGCAATGTAATTGTAATGTATTCAATTACATTTTAAAGTAATCGACCCCATACCTACATTATGATTACTATCCTATATCAACTCTCTCTGTTATCTCTTTATTATGAAAAAGAAAGGAAATGGGGTAAATGTCAAGGAGACAACATCCCATATATTGTAATTATGTTTGAACATTTCTTTCAATTGTTTATGACCTTTCAATTAAGAATTGAATGCATTATTTTGAAGTTTCATTGTGATATGAAAGTATTGACTGAAACACATTTTTAATGAAGCGCGGTAGCACTTCATGTTGAAAATGTGCGCCAGGTCAACACTTTTATAATCCCTCTGAAACTTCAAAATGATGCATTCAATTCTTATAATTACATTTTAAAACCAAATTATACAAAACAAATTTATTAAAAAGACAGTACATCATGTACATTGGGATTCTATTTTTACAAAACAACGGCAGTAGAATACCGAAGGAACAAAGCACAAGATTACACAAATCAAAGTCCAGAGACAAGGCAAAAGGAAGAACACCAAAAGACGGAAGACCAAAGACAAAAACAACGGCAGTAGAATACCGAAGGAACAAAGGGGTGACATTCACAAAAATCGAAGTCCAAAGACAACACATGCCCACAAAACACACG
Source organism: Modiolus philippinarum (assembly GCA_002080025.1). NCBI lineage: Eukaryota > Metazoa > Mollusca > Bivalvia > Mytilida > Modiolidae > Modiolus > Modiolus philippinarum. Next base: position 113,728 of record MJUU01011556.1, read on the forward strand.
AATATTACATATACAACACAAAAAACTAAAGCACTAACAGTGTGAACTCCCAAAAAAGACAGAGTGACATCAGGTGCTCTGGAAGGGTAAGCATGTCCTGCTCTGTATAAGGTACCCGTCACACTGTCAGTGGGTCAATCCAGGGTAAAGTCAAAACCGGTAGTGTCAAATCCGGGAAGACGTGAATCTAGCTGAAAATGTCAGTTTTCATTTGTAACACTGACATTTCATATATATCTATGATGTCGTGGTTACGGCCATAGAATTTCTGAAGGGACGAAAGTAACAACGGCTGAACGTATCCCTGACTCAGTACTTTTTGTGACAATGCTTTTGCTCTTTCCACAAAGTCAATGTATGTACTGCACGCTCTACAGTAACGAATTCATTTTGAAATATATACTCCATATGCTGGGGATGTAGGTATATTGCTGCAGAGAAAGGGAAAGTTCACAATTGGAAAGTCAAAATCATCACGTTTGTCATATAATCTAGATTTCAGACGTCCATGCTCGTAATGTATAACAAAAGGTCAAGGTATGAAGCAGAATTGGGTGTATCGGTAGTCTCTTTAATTTCAAGTTCACTGGGGTAGATGCGATGTAAATATTCTTTAAATCTTACAAATTCATCCACCACGTGGTCATGTGGTCAAATGTGTTTCATGGGAATTGCAACTTCACATCGATATGCCATTGATGATGAAGTTCAAGCTGAAATAAGTATTTGTATTACAGGGGCTGCCACGTTGCAATTGGTATAAGTGAATATAAGCTGAAGGGTGATTTTTGTTGGAAGATGTTATTTTTATTTGTTTAACATAGCTATTTCTTTGTGTATTGAAATGATAAATATATCAATATCTGTAAAGAGCAACCGATCAATACAGCATTCGATACGCACAGGTTTTTTGTGGTCTGAATCGATATATTCGTTAGATCTTTGTCAAACCCGAAACAAAATTTTTTAATGGAACGAAAAAAAAGAAAACCTTTAACGATGCATTTTTTCAGGCGGGTAAGGGTCTCAATTCATGCAGTAGTGTATGTAAATTTCGTCTTATGACCATAAAAATGCAGGATAAAAATGTAATTCAAAAACATTAACAGCCAAATAATGGCGCACAATTTTTCTTTCCTTTTTTGAGAAGTCATATATTTTGTAAAAATGACAACTTCCTGAAGTTTTAAAATCATACAAGACTTGCAGACCCCATAAACATAATGTTGTGGTGTTTATCCGATTTTCTGCAATAAATTGATATCTTCTTTTTGTAGATGGACAATACAGAAAGAAAACTGAAGGACAATCCTCCATTTGCAGTCTCGGCGAAAGAGGACAGTGTTATTCGCTTTAAATCAGACGCATTTAAAACTCTTAAAACTGCTGGAATTGATGTTGATGAGGTTTTTAAAATAGTTCCGGGCATAAGTCAGACCTCTGAACACAGGGTAGTGTTCTTAAAGTGTACTGAGAATAAAAACCTAGTATTTAAAATTGAACTTGGAATAGACTTACCTAAGAACCGTGTTAATTATGTAGGCAAAAGATATAGCTGCCCTGAATCAACATGTAATTTTCAAAATAAAACCTTCACAGAGTTAGCAAATCATTATCTAATTCGTCACAGAAATTTGGGGGAAGAGATTATTCAGAGATGTTGTGGAAAAGAGTTTCCATTCTTTGAAGCGTTCTGTGAGCATGCGTACATTGAGCATCAAAATGTCCTTTTTCCAACCTTATTTCCGTATTTCGATGAAGTTTGGGAAGAGAAACTTGAAAAATACCTTAAATTACACAATGTCCGTTTTCTTGATTCATTCACAATGGAAGTGACATTCAATCATTTACTAGATCTTGGAGGTCAAATAATTCTGTCGTTTGCCAGGTATTGGATCTTCATGTGGAATTGTCAGGACTTCGCTGTATGGTATTTATACACCCTAGGAATACCTCTAAAAGTGTTGGACCCAACAGTTTCAGACAAAATAACCGGAACCAACATAGATAGCAGCGCAAGAAAGGTGCAGAGATTCAAAGGATGGGCGTGGTACAAACAACCGGAACAACTTAAAAAATTTAGTTCCATTGCCGATGAAGCTAGATATACATGTACAGATTGTGAATTCCTTCCTCCTTTGACAATAGAAGCATTATCTATTCACCACAAATGTGCACATAATAAAACAAAAGTCAAACAAAAGCAATGAAGACGTTAAAAGAACTGGCAAAGATTAAAAAAATACAAACAGATAGTGGCTGAAAAGTCACCAAGAAAGTAAAAACTCTTTTTGTAGAAAAATTGTCCACATGATATTGTTACATTCATGTTACTTATTTATATTGAATAATTTGGTAAATATTAATACTTACCAAATGGGACAGAGAAAAGGGAGGTTTGGGTACTCATAAACCAGTTTAACCCTACTGCTGGCTTATGCTGGTACCGGTACCAAGCCCGGCTGTCCCGAGTTCCTATAGTTGTTTACGTTTGTCTTTTGTATTTTTATTGTGGGTTTTTTCTTGTGCAGCTCCGTGTTACTTTGTGACATGTGGCTATGTTTTTCGGCCATTGTAGGTGTTTTCTGTTGTCTTTTTTATTCTATATTTATGTATGAAAGAACCTGATATACAATTTCGGTATTTTTGTATACAATAAATCTTAATTGTTACAAAGCATGTCGATATCAAAAATAGATTTTGTAGTCAATCTACGAAAATATGTTAGGTCATTGCTTAATTATTTATAACATTTGAATTGCCCTTTTTTACTGTTGATTGTAGATGTTTTCTTTTTCTTTTCTTTTTATACATTTTTAAGTTGCCAATTTCTCAATTTCTCTTATTATTCATGTTTATTTCATTCCCTATCATTCACTGTCCTTTTCTGGATCTAACCATCATTATTGACTCTGGTAAAATATATGATAACAGGAATGATTTTGATTTCATTATTACTAATTTACCCTTTCTTGACGGCGACATTCCTCGAGCTCCATCTCACTTGGTGTATATTTCGCCACTAGTACGACTCGCACGCGTACTACTCTTGACGATTTTATTGAACGTAACCTTACTATCACATTCAAACTTTTACAACAGGGTTACATATTTCATAAATTATTAAATACTTTTAAGAAGTTTTATAATAGATATGAACATTTGATCATAAATATGGCGTTACTCGCAATCAGCTGATTACAATGGGCATTTCTTATCCTCGTTTTTACGAAAAAGTCATTAAAAAGATGCTAGAAACTGATTAAAGATCCCGAAAAGCTGTGACGTAACTTACATTCTTACCGTAATAGGGGATATCGATAAGATACTCTGCTTGCATCCGTTAAATTAGTTTTGAGATCTAGTGGCCTGAAAATTTTACACACATACTGGCCTCTCACTGATACTGCCGATGTCTAAAGAAATATATGATTATTCTTGACCAAACCCTTCGGGAAGTTTTGAGTTTGAATTTTCTTCCGTCGTGCGACAGTTTTTTTACCAGCAGACTAGGCTCCTTAAACTAGCCGGCAGTTTAACGGCGAGCACCCCTTGAATCATCTTTCAAAATTGCGTATTGTCATTTTGTCTCCTTTCAAGATTAGAAGTCTACCTCTATTGGGTTTTATTCGTATGCTTATGATAATGTAGGGAAACAGGGCAAATTAAGTGGAAGTTATGGTAACCATAAACCGGTTTAACCCTACTGGTGGCCTTTTCTTGTGCCGGTAACAAGTCCGCTTGTCCGGAGATCCTATCGTTGTTTACGTTTGTCTTTTTTTTTATTGGTGTTTTTCCCGCGTAGTTCCCTGGCAAACAGTGGCATGTAATTTAAATTTTCAGCAAATATAGATGTTTCCTGTTATCCACTGTTGTACATTTAAAGTGAAAAAACCTGGTTTATCTGATCTTTAATCCTGGGTTAGCAAAGAAAAACCCTATTACCGAATGCACATTTAGGTTTCGGAAATTTTGATACATAGCAACACCAGTTTCGTATGAGCTTTTATTGAAAAAAAAACTGGTATTACTTAGTAGAAAGTAAGGTTTTGATCGGGAAATTGGACAAAACTAACCAGTTCTATCGTGTTGTTAATCCTGGTTTAGCAAAGAAACCAAATTACCGGGTGATTATTAAGGTTTTCTCATATATATAGACGTATCCTCCGCTTCATATGAGATTTTACTGAATAACAAAGTATAAAATTGATGTCGGTAAGTGGGTTTTAAAACGCAATATTAACCCAATTTCCGGATGGTTACTATTATTGGTTAAGGATTTCGGGTGTAACTGTAATTGTTTTAAAGGTCTCGGACAATCCGTTGGAAATTGAAAATCTTTTACCTTTAATTAAGAAATAGATTATTGCAAGCGGGCTCTATGCGAATTAGAACATGGGCAGACCTTATATTTGTCAATATTTTATACCGAGCGATAGCGAGGTATAAAATGAAGACAAATATAAGGTCTGACCATGTTCTAATTCGCATAGAGCCCAATTGCAATAATCTATTTCGATTCTAATATATTTAACAAGCGTTTTGAAAATTCGAAGCGGCTCTTAGAGGGCAATGTTGGGGTTGACACTAGAATTAAAATATGTCGGAAAACTGCATGCAAACACACATGAATGGACATAAGATAAATCTATATTCGTTATTTTATTAAAACAAGTCGCTCATAAGCTTATGAATTAATACAATACAATTCGCACATTAATACGAAGCAGGTATTTATGTGAGCTGGTTGTATTTCTGGTTTATATGACTGCTTAGTTATGTTTAATTTGAAGCCAAAAAAGAAAAGAAAAGGAATAAAAGTCAAATTATAAATTCTATTAACGTTAAAAATTAAAGTTTTTATATCTTAATTGTAGAGCATGATATGCAACATAGATAAGATTTCATAACAACAACACATCCGTTGCTAGGTTACGGTTATGTCAATTTCAATTTAGTAACTGTTGTAAATTTCTATTATTGTCATTATTTGTTGCAGCTTTTGGGTGATTCATTATTTAAAACTTTATTTACACATTAATATTGAGTGAATAAAATGTGAAACTGTACATTACGAATCTCCTTTTGTAATAGATATACGCATGTGCTAAAAGATATTGTTGGAATTAGTACATAGCTTTGTTTCCAAAGCGATAGAAGAGAGTCATATTAGAATAGCTCACAAAGGATAAGCTTTTGCCATCATTTTGATTGATTACTCTTCAAGACTTCCAATACTACAAAAATTCCACTGAGGGTAAACTAGCTCACTAGAACAGAAAATTAAAATGAAAATAAGAACACTTAATAGCCGTCTAGATGGTATGAGTAGGAACTGGCTTCCGGTAGTAGAGGTTTGACTACATACATCGGCAAACGAAAACCGAAGCAAGAAAAGGAAAGTCATAAATCCAACATCACGGCAATTCACAGCAACACGAATTGAGACAGTATGACAAAGACAAAACAAATAAACAAAAATGAACAAGAACGCCACAAAACTAAAGCATTATATTTGAGCATTATGTCGTACATAAATGTTCGTTTATTTCCCAAATTTGCTCCGTACTTCATTGTATGCTGAATATCAAACCTAATTGTAAAAGCCTAACAAAGACTTGTATACAACGGGCCAAAACTTAATAACAAAGGGAAACTTCAGGAGCTGCCCAGGCATTTTTGAAATTGATGGGGTTCGCTCCTAACAGAAGTGAAATAAAATATGGCCGAGCGGAGCGAGGCGCGAAAATTTTGGGAATATTTTTAGTAAAACATGAGGAGATTCATTCAAAANTTTTTTATATGTTTTAATAGAGCAACTCTTGATATCAAATTAATTGAAATATAAATTAAATTTAAAATTATTGTTGTATAAACAGTTAAAAATATGTTTATTGAATTTTATTATAAATGCCTATAGCAATATGGCTTCTAATCAGTTGTTTGTCATATTTACTTTTGTGTCAGTGATAAACAAGACTTGATTAGTGTCTAATTTGACATGATTAGTGCCTTTAGGCATTATAATCAACGTACAAAGTCTCAAATCTTAATGATTTTTAACATTATTTTATATAAACTATTTATTATCTGTCATCAATGTACCCATGAAACAGTATTATTTTGTTAAAATGTTATTATACTCAAAATAAAAAAAATCTTTGACATGAAAATTATTTTAAATTTCAATTTATTTTATTCTTGTTAATATGTCATTTTGATATACAGGTAAATATTAAACTACAAGTTAGAAACAAACTTTAATTGTTAAAACAACACAGCCCACTATCATGACTATGTTTATTTTTGCCTCTAATTAAAAGTGGGCAAACCAGGATGATACCTTTCTAATTAAATGAATGTTCTGTTGATGTGTTTAAAATATCTGCTGAGCTTTCATAAATATTTTTTGCTCGCACATTCAAGTAATAGTTATACATGAAAGTTAGATACATGACAGCTGCCTGTAAATTGAGGGAATTCAAAATAACTCCAAATATTACAGAGTTAACTTGCCAGTCAGTTAATAACCACACCACAGTAGAGAGAATCGATAAACCTTTGAGTCTGATATGTTTAGGCTAGAGGACAATACATTTGAACATTTGATGTAGATAAAGTTTATCAGTAATCGCAATGGTCAATTTTTTGGTAGTTTTGGTAGTTTTTAATTGAGCATTTTGGGAAAGTAATTGTAATTTAATTAATTACTTTTCAATGTAATTGACCCCATCCCTAATATATATATATATATATATAACACATGGTTTAAAAAATCTCTAGTTTTATACTGGATTGTATTGTTTTTCTTTTGGTGTTCAATTTCTGATGTTTATTTGTGTTTTAAAATGGCGATTCGATTTTCATCCTTACAATCTTTTACATTTGCATTTCACGAAGACAATATGGTTTTGTTTGCGCATCGTAAACATCTATACTCATTTATTTGTAGGCGTTGCATTACTATTTATACAAGCCACGGTCCCAACCTACTCCTCTCCGTTCCAAAGATCAAAATCTTCTAACAGTCAAACCATGTTTTTGACATGAACTAACTCTTTAATCTGTCTGTTTAATTTGTTTTGCAAAAGATAGAAAATTGGATTTTTTATTTTTAAATTTAAAACTCTTATAAAAGATATTTTATGATAATGTGTATTTGAATTTAGCAACTTATGTAATTTCAGAACCTGATATGCATGACGAAATTTTCTGTTCTTTTCACTGTTAGAAATAGACACGTAGATGTATTACTCTTTATGAGGACACTCTACACGGATAAAAAAAGTCAGGAGGGGGAGACAAATGTGTGAACAATGCATTACCACAGAGTCTGGAAACTTGAATATCTACACATTAAGTTTTTTATTTATTTGATATCAGTTTAAAATTAACTGTTTTCATTGGATTACAGATAATCAGATGGTATCTATTATTCTAAATTAATTTTTAACCAGTTGTTATTAGACGGCAATGAACGGTTTTTCAGTCAATATCATCGAATGCCATAAAATCAAATCGTTATTCTGGTATTTCATTGCAGATGAACACATGAAGTCGACTAATGAAGAATCCATTATTTGTGATACCATCTTATGAACATACGACGTCGACTAATGAAGAAGCCACTATCTGCGACTAGTACCATCTAGAGAACACAGGAAGTCGACTAATGAAGAAGCCACTATTTGCAATACCATCTAGTGAACATGAGATAATTCGTTTCAAATTTAATGCTGTCAAACAGCTTAGAATTGTTGGAATTCAACCAGGTGAGATATTGAAGGTAATACCGGGTGTAAGTCGAGGCTGTGGGCATAGAGCAGTTTTTCTAAAGTGTTTAGAGAAAGACAAAGTTGTCTTTAAAATTTAACTTTGTTTAGTTAAGTCTGACAGTTTCGTTACAACTACTTTCCCTTTGCTGTGGTAAGGTATTTAATTTGTTTGAACTGTTTTGTGAACACGTTTTCAAATATCACCGAAATAGCCCATCTTCAAGTATACGTCCACTTTTTGTTATTATCCGAGAAGATAGACTTGAAAAGTATCTTGAACTTCACATTTTTTAGAATCGTTTCAAATGGAGGTGACCTTAAACCATTTATTGGATCGTGGTAGTCAAATTATTCTTTCCTTTAAAAGATATTGGATCTGTATGTGGAATTGTCAATACTTTGTTGTGTGGTATCTATATAGTTTTGGAATTCCACTTCAAGTCTTGGAACCAACTCTTTCAGACAAAATATTAGGAAGCATTAAGAGCAAATGCTGTGATTGGTATAAACAACCAGAACAACTAAAGACGTTTAGTTTCATTGCAGAAGAAGCAAGATACAGGTGTAATCATTGTGAATTTCTCCCTCCTCTGACAATGGAAGCCTTGACTCAACATGACCAATTCGCACACAGCGAAAAAATAATTATCTCAGTAAGTTTTTGCTATGATTACAGGCTGTTACTACTTTTAACTTTACGGTTAAACCTGGTCTTCCTTTGATGGTAGTACAGAGGTGCCGAGCACGGATGCACGAGAAATCAAATTTCATATCACAATCAGCGTTGAATTAGAAATGCGCATGCACGGTGCATTTTTATTCAAATTTCAACAGAACACCAACAGTAACAACTAAGAGCACGGCAACAAAAGAAATTGAAACAGCAAAAACGTTGGAGGAGATATCTCAATGCTATTCCCAATTCGAAACAACGGCAATAGAATACCGAAGGAACAAAGTTAAGGAATATTACTGTCCATGTTAGGGAAATTGGTAATTTTGAAATTAAACTCGTCTTTCTTGTCGTTAATTCTAGTGCTGAAATGACCGTTTTCGTCAAATTCGAGATGTAAGCCCAAGAAAGATATCGATCTAGTGGTTTCTGTCGTTTCCTCTGTGTTTAATTCTGTAGGATAATATTGATTTGGCCCATTTAGCAAAAGATTCGGGTTTTATGGAAAGAACATCATCTTTGTATCTGTGTGACGTGATACGGAAATTTCGGATGTATTGTTTCTCAGATGGGAAGAATCCTTTTTTACGCCCACGCGAATCGAAGATTCGGGGGCATATATATTTTGGCCCTGTTTGTCTGTTTATTTGTTTGTCTCTTTTGTCTGTTTGACTGCAAAAAAACTTAATCATTTTGTATTCCTTGTGGCAAGATCTTTCAGACAGTACCAGGATTTTTAATCTCGTAACTTTGACCATGTCATATGACTGGCTTTTTAAAAAATAATAATAAGCATTATTGGGTTTATCCTTTTGAAATTCCATATTTCACATATGCATATTGTGGCAAGACCTTTCAGATGATACGCAAATATTTGACCTTGAGACCTGGGCATGTGAACAACTGCATAAAGACTTTAACGTTGTATATATCTATTGAATGGTAAGTTATACGGCTTTCATATTTTACAAGTATATTCCTTGTTGGAAGACCTTTCAGCTGGGACCACAAAATTTGACCTCGTGATCTTCACCTAGGCATGTGACTATCTCATAAAATTTCACCACAATGTTTAAATTATATTTTGTTTCATTTTTAATACAGAAACAATAAATTCATCCGAGAGAAAGTGTTTTTGGATATCTACAGAATTTGTATTAATAAAAGATCTTTTTATATTAATCAGAATTTTTTCTTCATTCTAATTTTAAAAAAATTTGTTTATCCTTTGCATGGTAAGAATGCATTTACTGTTTCTTATTTTTCTTCAATTTCTTATGAAAGAAAAATGAGTGGCTTTGATTCTTTTAATATTTCTTATTTTCTTCTATGAAAATTATATTAAAATATCTCTTATGCAATCAGATGGTCATAGTACTGTTAGCACTGATCTGATGCAATCAAATAATCAAAGTACCTATAGCCTTGATAGACAGAAACACAATTAATAAATTAAAGAGGGGTGAGAAAGTTGTTTTACTTCTTGATAATGACTGAATTCTAATGTGTTGGTCGTAAATTCTGTGTTTATGTTTGCATCCAAACACAACCATCAGTTTTTGTGATTTAACTTTTCAATCGATGAAAGCATTTATTAGTGCATACATGTGCATTGTATTGATTTCTCAGAAGCACATAAATTTAATTCTGTTCATGCTTTATGCTTCTTCTGGAATACAACACGGGGTATACGTGTTTTTGTTTCTACTATCTCTTCCTTTGTTTTTCTGGCACATAGCAAGACAGTCAGGAGTAAGTAAATAGTTTATCGTATGACCTGTCTACTACAGAAGTTATTCCGGTCTTTAACACTCAAGAATTCCTTTCAAAATGGTTTCGCTTTTAGGAAAATTTCACATCCTTAGAAGACCAGAGACGTAACCTAAGATTTAAAGCATAAAGGGCTCTGGTGTTAAGACAAGGGTTTCATCATTCATCGGAGACTTGATAATTTTGAGCACTTCAAGGTCATATTATTTTGTTTGGATCAAATAAATTTTGACGCAAGAAGTAACGATTTTTCCAAAAACGAAAACATCTTGATTGACATTCTTGAGTATTAAAAGACTGGAATTATCGCTGTAGTAAATAGTTAAACGATAAGTGGAAAGAAAATACTGGATCATCCTCAAGCAAAAATGTTGTTTTTGATGCTTAGCTTTGCAAAGATTTAAAACTGTAAACAAAATCAAGGTCAGCCATTCATTATGATTTTACAAAGATGACAGTATAAGAAGACTGTTTGGATGTTTTTTTCATTCCAGATAATTTTAATCTAGTTGATGAGAAGCAATTATTCAACTACTTCAGTGGAACTACAAAAGGATTGTCTCTTTTGACCAAACCTACACGCAAATTGGAAGTATACGTTTTGAAAGCAAAACATATGCATGTTTTAGTAGTATTACGCCCATGGATTTTAGATGACGACAAGTCTATTAGATTGAGTGAAATTTTTGTTTCTGTAGGATTACTGGCAAAGTACTATTTAATGCCTTATCTATTTGTTAATGATTTAGATGAGAAATATCAAAACAATTTAGAAAAGTGTTGTGAAATTTTTATATCTATTCAAGAACTTGTGCAATATATAATTGTAGTCAGTCATTGCATGATCTTAAAAGAAATGTCATGTCAACGTGTTGAATTTGTTAATTATCTGCTAAAATCAAAGGATCTGTTCAGTGATAAAAATGTAGACAGGGAGGCTTTAATGAATGACAGTGCATATACCAAGAGTAGGGCTTACATGAGACAATACCTGTATGAAAGAATTGCGAAAATATTTGGCAATGAAAAGTTTGTTTTTCAAACCCATTCAACAGCCAGAACACGCACTCAGAAATTACTGGACAAAACTGCACAACTATTCAATCGCTTGTCAAAAACACTCCTAACAATTATGTCATTATTTGTTATATCTTTAATGACAATGATGTATTTTTACTACTAAAGGTGAACTCTTATGATTCAGTTTACATGGTTTTCATTATGCTGTTTCGCTTTCTGTATCTCTGATGACTTGTATTATTCGTGAATCAGTATTATGCTCAATACTTCTCAAAAGCGTAAATACAGAGACGAACAAAAAGTATTCGGTCAAACTGGCCATTTCGTTTCAGTTTTAATGCTTTTGTGTCCTTAATGATTTGAAGTTTGAGAAACAACAGTTCGGTATTAACTTTGAATGCATAAAAATAAATTGTATTTGAAAAAAAGTCCATTGCCACTAGGTAATCTCCCTTGTGTTAATATCAGGGAAGTTATAAAAATCACAGAATATTGCCATTTGAACCCTCTTGATATAATGAAGCAAAAAAAAGTCTTGCGTACACGAACGGCATTAGACCTTTCAAACTTTTACAATTGATTTACTAATTATTTGAATATTAGAAATTCCACTACCTCGAACATACGCTATCTTTCCTTTATTTGAGCACTAGCAATAACTGGTCAGTGACACCAAGGACAATTGTGCAACACAAGGGACGCAATAGTTAACACTTGTGACCTTCTACCATCAAAAATAAAATACTGTCTTCATATTTTAACAATATGATTTTTTTGAGGGTCTAAAGATGGAACGATGAACCTAATTTTTTCCATTCAAAAATTATCAAAATTTTAATTTGAAACACGAAAATAATACAAATTTTGATTTCAGTAACACAAGGGAACATTTAGTAACACAAGGGACATTTATATCGAGTACATATAAACATTGTTTTCTTCTTATAAAATGGTTAAGGGTTCTAATTAATATAATTCTATGGAAAAGTAGCATGTAGAGGTAAATTACTTCGTCTACTTGAACAGAAACTTGACATCCAGACACCCTACAATTGCTCAAGCAGGTAACAATAGGGACATTTGGTAAAACAGGTGACATTTGATGTATAAATCATTATCAATTAAAAGTGCTTTTAAAGTTTGCAAATTTATTTCTAGCTTCTGAAAACATCTTAATAGTAATTTATAGCTCCCTTCTTTATGAAAGCTACCCCACCTTAATTTTAGCATCGTCAACATCGATTTGTTTTTGTATGTTAATGCTTCGGTACTTTTGTTACCAGATTTTTGTGCATTCAAATAGATCTTTTAGTTTTGTATATCTTTCGAATTAAGAAGTTAAAATTACTGACTCATTGCTCTATTTACTTTTAAATCTGCTCTGTATTCAATGGTAAAATGGAAGTTGCTTCGTTGTGTTAGCATTATCGTATGTCAACTGTGTTACTTTAAATGTCCATTGTGAAACTTTTTAAAATAGTCCCTTGTGTTACTGTCTGTACAATGTTTCAACACCCCTTACTATTGTGAATAAAAACCTGTGTTTTCACAAAGATGAACTAAAATAGTATTGTACACCAGGTGATTACATTTGTTTTGTCTTCCTCTCAAACATGATTGCATAGAATCAATTTTTTGCCCCTGATTTTACGAATTCGGTCACTAGTGTTAAGTAACGCAAGGGACGGTAACACAGGGAACATACTCATTACTTGAAAATTGAGTCAGCTTGTTCTGCAAAGCTAGTTACTAAATACTGGTCACAAGTGTTAATTAACGCAAGGGACGGTAACACATGGAACATACTCATTACTTCACAATTGAGTCAGCTTGTTCTGTAAAGCTAGTTACTAAATACTGGTCACTAGTGTTAAGTAACGCAAGGGACGGTAACACAGGGAACATACTCATTACTTGACAATTGAGTCAGCTTGTTCTGTAAAGCTAGTTACTAAATACTGGTCACTAATGTTAAGTAACGCAAGGGACGGTAACACAGGGACCATACTCATTACTTGACAATTGAGTCAGCTTGTTCTGTAAAGCTAGTTACTAAATACTGGTCACAAGTGTTAAGTAACGCAAGGGACGGTAACACAGGGAACATACTCATTACT